>RJWM01002357.1:0-130607 GCA_004363535.1 Dasyprocta punctata | reverse complement strand
GTGTGTGTGTGTGTGTGTACACATGCATATGTGTGTGGTGCATGTTTAACTTTTAAAGATGTCTTGTTTCTCCATTCCTTGGCTCATCAGTCACTCCTAAAATCTGTTCTGCTTATGGCAAATTAATCACTTAAAGAAACGAGCCTCATCCTATTCTGCTTCTTTAGAGACTCTCCGACGCCTTTCTCCTCCACATGCGCTCAGGCCGCTGTGTGGCTGGGCCCTCCTGGCCTCCCCTGCTCCGTGCACACCGCCTTCCCCAGGGTGGGCGCACACAGAGCGTATCCCTGAACTCTCTCCAGAGCTGCCCTCCTCTTTGCTTTACCACCGCCCTGACGTGTGCCTTGTCCATTGACGGAAATCTCTTTCCCTTAGTCTTCATTTCTCAAATTCATTCTCATCCCGAGACTCGCAACTGGGATAGCGTTGATTTGGCAGTGTTCTCCCTGGCACTGTCCCCCGTCTAACCAGTGGAGGTGACCACTCGCCACATGAGAACATTGACATTGAAATTAATCGGAATTAACTAAAAACTTTCAAGCTCAACTCCTTATTAATATTGACTACATGTTACAGTCATAGGCTCATGAAGAGCCGTCGGTGGGCACCATGTGGCACCATGTCAATATAATCTATTTCCATTATGGTGGAGGATTCTACTCGACAGGGCTGTCCTATAAGTTGCCTTATAACTTTCATGGCCATTTAAAATTACACCCTTGGAAAGTGGTTTTGATGAATTCAGCCTCGCTAGGCTGTGAGACTTGTGGTTCAAAAGAGCACAGTTTGATTTTGCCTTTCTTCTGTACTAGTTCAGTAACTGCTTGTTGAGTAAATGCATGAACGAGTAAATTAAAGAGTTCTTCTCAGCTCATATGCTTTATTCCTGTTCAATTGGCCTTTGGGGAAAAGGCTGGAGACTCCATACTTTTACCCATGTCTGCTTTCAACGTTCCATTTGGATGAGACTCTAATTCTTCACTGTTGTCACCTTTGCTTTGGGTTGACATTTCAGAATCTATTGCCTAATTATGGGAAGGATGGCAATGGGTGGGCTTCAACTCTGGTGGGCATTTTGGGGTGCCTCCTGGATCCCTCGCCCCAGAACTGGTGCAGTCCTTTCCCGGGTCTAGGAGTGTTATTGACCAACATCCTGCAGCTGAGCCCCTCAATGGCTCTTAGAGAGCCACCTGGCCAGAGACCATGCATTCTTCCTGAAGGGCACCCCTTGCTTAATGACTGCTCGAGTTTGGGGCAACCCTGCAAACTTCTGAATGTGGGGTGGGAACAGAGGGTCTTCTGATGCCATTGTGAGAATGTATCCAAGCTGGCTCATGCCCTTGACACTTCCCAAAGCACCAATCCTGCGCCCTCTTCCCAGGGGATGTCCTACATGCTGCTCTCCTAGTTTTAGAAAATGGAAATTTGATGGCTTGTTTCATTCTTTATATTGTTAAGTGCTCCAATCTTTTCAACAGACTCATCTCTTGAATCAAAGAAGAAAATAGTTCGAACTTGTATAGGGTAAATTTTTTACATCAACTCTTTTTCTCTGAGAGGAAGGGGCTGCCAGAATAGTAGATGAAATTATGTGCGTAATGCTTGAGCTTTTGGGGGAGGCTGGAAAATCCTGATTATAGCTCCTTTCCCAGGGTCCCTGTTTACGCCACCATCAAAAGGGAATCCTGGCTATCCCTTGTGAGCCAGGGAGAAGGAAAATACTTCTGTCAGTGGATTTGATTCTGCTTTCATCTTCTCAGGAGATTTTGGCTAAGTTACCAAGAGGAGACAACTTGATTTTTTTCCCCTCATAACTGTGGATTCATTTGGCAATTATGAATTTCTGGGGAACATTAGTGTAATTGATGGAGAGACAGAGTTATAAAGTTATGCTGAATGGCAGAGGGGTTTTGAGATTGATTAAAGATTTAGAAGGGATACATTTCCCAGGTTGCTGTGCTACCTCTTAATGAATTTGACAGTTCCATACATATAACTAAAGGACTTCTTATTACACAGAGAGAAATTTCAGAAGTTAAATTCATTTTAGAGAGATAGACTAAGGTTCAAGTGTGTGCAAGGGAGATCAGACATTTGATTGGCCTTTAATTTGGAAGTTTAGTTTTCAGAGATAGATGAAACTGAGTACTTCAAGATCAAAAATTCTTTTATTAGACTAATTGTTCTAATATTAACTCAAGGAAAGGGTCAGTTTTCTGCAAGTTAAGGTCATGTATTCCAGAGAATTTGTAATCATGATTTTAGATAGGCATTACATACATGAAGTTAAAAGTAACAGTTCTTCATTTTATCTTCGAGTGGTTCAAATTGACAGTGGCCTTGGTATATTAGTTGCAGAAAAGGCCAACAGAGAGAATTTGAGTTATTTTAAAATTACTTACTAATCCTTGACCTCGGGAGGCATGCAATAAAGACTGCGTTAAATTTAAGGAATACAATGTTAAAAGAATAATGTCAGTTCAGATTTTGAAATCAGGGAAAAGACTAAGGGACTAGAATTAATCAACATTCATAATGCAAAGAGATTTGACATCAATTAGTCTGATTCTTTGGCTTTACTGATGGGGAAACTGAGGGAGATTTCATGACTTTTTCAAAGCTCTAGTTTTACAACAACCATATTGTTCAGCTATAAAGTCTGTAACATTGGACTAGGAACAAAAACATCTGTGAAAAGTGACCGACCAACCTCTCTATGTCATTGAGTCACTGTGCCTTTGGATATATTACTTAAACTCCCTTAATTTCAGTTTCCCCATTGAAGTGAAATCCCATAGTTCCTATCTTATAGGGATGTTGTGAAAATTAAGTAAAAGAACTTCTATAGAGAATCATGCAACTGGTAGGTTATTTGAAAAGCAGATTCTGAAGCTGGAACTCTGGTGGATCATTTGCCTGGATTCCTGAACTGATCACGCCGCCAATAACTTTGTGGGCCCTCAGTGAGTCAGTGGTTAAATACGTCAGACCAAACCATAAAGAAAGGGCTTCATACAACACCTAGGCTACAATTGTTGTCAATTTAAAATAGCAGTTTAAATAATCTATTTTTCATATTGTTTTAATTAAAGTGTACACTCGTCATTAGGATGCTGGTAGAGGGTATTTGAATTTGTCTGTTCTGCTCAAGCACAATACTATGGACTGGGTGATTTAGAAAGGATAGAAATTTATTTCTCGTGGTTCTGGAGACCAGATGTCCAAGATCAAGGTGCTAGCAGGTTTGCATTTGATGAGGGTCTGGCCTCTTGTCGCATCCTCTTGGAGAAGGAATGCTGTGTCCTTATGTGGTACGTGGAAGGTGGAAGGGGAAAAAAGGACAAGAAGGACATACCTACTTCCTTCCTACCCTGATATAAGGTCGCAATCCCATCACGAGGGCAGAGCCCTCATCACTCAGTCGCTTCCCTAAAATTGCATCTCTTCATATTGCTGCATTGGGCATCAATGAATTATGGAGGAGATACAAAGATTCAAACCATAGCAGCCATCCCTTAAGTGGAGGAGCAGAAGTTTGGAAAGTGGATCCAATCTGTTTAAGGCGAAGATCATCCATTAATGAATTTAAAGTCTTTGTGAATGAAGGCTAATGAACTTGAAGGCTTTATTCTACCTCATTGCATTACTTTAACTGGTAGAAAATTGCCCCAATGTATTGTGACTATGTTAGAGAAAAAGAAAAGTTTTGGTAAAAATGTTTCTGCATGGTAAAGAAAAATGACAAGAGGAATGTTGCTTGGTAGTGACTATTGTAAAATAGTTGCGCTTTGCTTTAAGAAGTAGGAATAGTTGGAGGTAGGTGAGTTGAGTGGTGATTTGCCGTTTTATTATGCTTTTTTATTTACCTGCATACTTTCAAAATTATCTATATATTTGATTTTGCAATGTACATTCATATCTTCTGTAGTGTAATAAAAACAAATATTATGACCTGAAGTGGCCTGGGACAAGGATCAATGGAAGGAAATGAGTGTTTTATTTTATTTAAATTATATTGAAATCCTGTTCTCTGTGAGATAAGGGCATAGACTCATATATTGTGTTGTCCTGAAAAAGTGGCCAATAATATCACTGACCTTTTCTTTAATGTATCTGCTGGGACCTTGAAGAGTGACAGGCCAGTGCTCATCCATATGTAAATCTATCCATGTGTCATTTTCACTGTATATTTTCCTTAGCAGGAGAGGTAGCTGGGTACCTTTGCATAATTCCTGAGGCTTTGGCAGAATCATTATAAGACATCTTGACTATCAGAATGAAATTTATCTTCCTTTAGTGGCCATTATTAATGTTGTTTTAATTAAGAGCATTGGTAGTTCAAGGTTTCGGCAACATCTCCCTCAGTGTCATAAATTAGAATAGTAAGTTGTCTCTTTCCATATCTTACTAAGTTTATCAAGGGAACAGTGGCAGCTCTGGTTGGAGGGAGAGATGGGATTTGGGTTCACATGCTCAAAGATTTAAGTATTCTATCTTTGGGCTTTGAGATTCAGTGGTCAGATCGAGTGACTGGGAAGGAGAAGTTGAGTCAAATTTTCAGAGCAATTCAAGCTGATTTGAAATTAAGTTTATCTTGATAATTTGCTCAGTTCCCATTTTTGTGTGTCACTTTGCAAGTGTTGGCATTTGTTCTTCTGTAGTAAAATTACATTAAACTGAAATGAACCAGGACTCTGGTGAACTGCGTAAATTGTGTAACCAACATACTTTGTTTAGGCCAGAGAAAGCGAGGGAGGGAGGATTGTGTCCCTTTGAGCTTATTTTGTAAAGACTTGCTTCCACATGTAATAGTTTATAGGTTTTGGCCTTTCAGTCAAATACGAATTTTTCAGTGGAAGAAATAAAGTCATCTAACTACCTTGTCACTGTGGTCCATTCGCTTGCAGATGTAGAAATACAGAAATAGTGACAGAAGCTATGAGCTCTATAAATCAGTACTCTGGGTTTGGACTGAATAAGCGTGGGACTTTTGGTAATAGTTGATAGCTTAACTACCAAGTTTCACGGGCAAAGCACAATTTGAGAAATTCATTGCTGGTAGCAACTCTCATTTTATGGCGAAGAAGTTGGGGATTAGGGCACTGGCAAGACTTGGCCAAGATCCCATGACCAAAGAGATGAGCCTAGATTGCTTCTACTGATATCCTGTAGCCACAGCAGTTACTACCTTGTATTTGAGCCACTTGGTGGTGAGATAGCTCACTGAGAAGTGTTCTGCTTTCCTTACAGTGTATCTAGCCAACTGAAAAGGACTTCTGTGTATGTGGGTAAGGCTAAGACGCAGATTAACTTACCAAAGACCCTGCTTGTTTTTATTGTTAGCCACATTATTTGACTAAGTGGCAGTAATGCATAACGGTGAAATACAGATTTGAGTTCAGTCTCACTATCATAACCCCTAGTCCTTTACCTCATTATTTTGCTGATGCTGTTGGGGCTTGGAGGGAATGCACCAGTTTTTCAAGATTGCAGACTACTAACAGGAAAAACCAGAGGTTCAGATACATGTCTCTTTTTGCTTAATCTTTATTTTACTATGTCTACTCCCTGTTACCTTGTCTCTTATTTTTATTTTTGCAATGCCAGGGAGTGACATGCCCATCAAGTATGCTTTTCATTTTGATATTAACAACAGGAAAAGCTGCATACCTTGATTTCCTACTATAATACTGTCTTTTTAAGATTTTATTCTTGAATTTTAATTACCTGAGTCTATGGAAATGAGAAGAAACTTCAAAAAGTTACTCATGAGGAGAAAAACTGAAAAATGGACTCTAAGGAAACCAGAGTCAGTGATCTAGAACTGACTTGAAAGCAGTGGAGGTGACAGGGGATGTGACCCCGTGGTAAAACTCTTGCCTAGCATATTGGAGGCCCTGGGTTTGATCCCCAGCTGGGTAGGGGGACAGGCAGTGGAAGCGTGCAGCTTGAGGTATCTGATCAACCTTTGTGTGTTAATTTATTGCTTTAGAAAAATACACTAAAGCTAACATTAAGTAAAATTTTCAGAAGAATTTTAATTATGGGATCATCTCATTCAAAATAGGAAAGTAAATCTGAACACTGGACACCAAGAGAATGGGAAAGACCACATGAATCCCAACAAATGTTTCCTTCTTCTTTTTTTTTCTTGAACTGGGAATCGAACTCAGGACCTCACGCTTGCCAGGCAGGTGCCATGCCACTAATCTATCCCCCCCGGCCCTGTTTTCCTCTTTTTATTGACATTGTATTGCTCGGTTTTCCAATATTTACCCTGTAACAAAATTACATAAACCTATTGCTCCAACACAAAATTATTTCATTATATCTGTTTTCATTTTGCCATAAACATAAACATATTCCTTTGTTGAAAATACTAAATATTTACAATATCATACTCTGTCTGTGTTTTTAAAGACAGTCAGTCCTCCATATCCCTGGGTTTTGCATCCACAGATTCAACCAAACATGACTAAAATATTTTTTTAAATGCTTCTGAACTGAGCATGTACATTCAGTTTTCATGTAATTATTCCTTAAACAATACAGAGTAACAACTATTTATAGTGCATTTACATTCATTGAGTGAAAAGTGGAAAGTAAAAAAGTAGATGTGGTCATGGAAATTGTCCATTGATTTAATCTAATCCAGAGTTTTATTGCTTTTGTTGCTGACTCTCATGGAAAATAGAGAAATAAGGCGGTGTTTTTCAAGCACTAGTCATTTCCACATCACCTTCACAGTTTTGGTCACCTTTGTGGGTGGCTTGACTGCTACTCATTCATTACTGTTTCATGAAAATTATTTATGTTTATTTCTGTTGAAATTTTATTGCAATACTATTGAAAATCTCAGGCCCTTTTTTTTTTCTTTTAACTAGATAGGTACTTTACCACTATGCTACATCTCTAGCCCTTGTAACTTTTTAGACAGGATCTAGCTAAATTGCCCAGGCTGGTCTTAAACATACCATCAGACAAGGCAAGCCACTCAGCCTCCTGACCAACTGGGATTACGGGCATGTGTCACCATGGCTGACAGTAGAAACTGTGTATTGAGATTCTATTGGAGAAGTAGAACCACTTGGGGATATTTAATAAGGGAGTTTTTTGGGGGGGATTGTTTGTTTCACAGTCATGGGAGTTGATTTTCAGAGTCTGTTTGGTGTGGAGGCCATCATCTAAAATGAAAATGGGCACAAAGCGGGAGGAATCAAAGACGAACTGGAACCCATGGGGGTGGTCTGGGACATCAGATACACAAAACTCCTTATCCACCAGCTTCAGCAATGGGGAGCCCTGCTGAAAGACGATGCCTATTGTTAAGCAGCCCCACAGGTGTCCGGTTTAGCTTCTGAAGGGCAGTGGAGAATCTGTGCAGGAGCTGAAGAGCCTGCAGCCCTGCTATTGCCTGTGCCAGCCCAGTGAGCCAGCGTATCAGAGATCACACACAGAGCTGGCAGATACCCTGCCCTGACCTCCCGAGCTGTACAGACTGTATGGCTGCCTCACTTCCGGCCCCAAGAGCTTGTGGTTTGTGATAAGTTTGACTTATGTAGAAGACATCTTTGAAAGGTCACTGCAACATAACTGAGTTGTTGTACAATGAATGCATCGCCAAAAGTGACCATACAATAAACCCAGTGAAAAGTAACCACTATCATTAAAATCTGATTAGTTCTTTGGAGGCACTGAGTTGAAGGCTTTCTCCATTGAAAAAGAAGATTAACAAGTTTTAGAGGGGATTTAAAATCATTATTAGCAATCGAATGGCACATTCTCCTTGACTTATCGGAAGGATTGACATAAGAAGATGAACCTCCTTCTCACTGTGGGATTGTGTGTGATTTAGTGCCTCCCTCAGTACAATTTCTTCTGCTCCTCCCACCATTTAAGGAATATGTGGTGGTGGGTGGAGATGGGGTGAGGCTATACATGGTCTCTTCCACACTTCCCCTTTTAGTGACGGAAGTAATAGGGGTGGGTACCAGGAAAGAAACAAGCAGAGCCCATGAATGGGCTTTGCCTCTGTAGAACCACCTCCCTGAAGACTTAGTGGTTTCTTCTGTGTGTGTGTGTGTGTGTGTGTGTGTGTGTGTGTGTGTGTTAGGAATCAAACCCAAGGCCGGCCTTAAGTGCACGCTAGGCAAGCACTTTTTTCCTGAGCCTCTTTGGTAGTCTTTGAGGAGCTGGGTGAGAAACAGGCGTAGCTTGGCTGATACCTCTGAGCCATGGGCTGGCTTCTCTCTGAGATGCTTCCATTGCCTAGTTTTCCTAATGGTGTACCTGTATGTCTCTTGGATCTTCTGTATGCTTAAATTTGTGTCTTTCCCCACATTTGATGGCACAGGCTAGAATTGGTTCTGCAATTTACTGGCACTTTGATTTTGAACAAATTACTCTTAAAATCCCTACAGCATGGGGAGAATATGCTCTCCAAGTCAGTGAGTAGTTGTGAAGATTAAATTAGAGACTGACACACTGTGAACCATGAGCCAAACGTGACCCTTGCCCCGTTTTTGCAAATGAAGTTTTATTGGAATGCAGCCACACCCACTGGGTGTCATATTAAGGAGGGCCTGCTTTTGAGCTACACAGCAGAATCAATTGCTTATGACAGAGACTGTTCCGCAAAGCCTACGCTATTTGCTGAGAAAGTTGGCCAATCTTGGATAAAATAAACATATGAAAAATAAATGAATTTTATTAAAATTAAGACATAAGTTCAATTCACAAATATTTTTCTTGACTACTGCATTGAGACATTGGGTATACAGGTGTGAAGAAACAGATTAACATCCCTGTCTTTATAAAGCTTACATTCCAAGGGAGAAAGAGAGATAGTAAAGTTATAAAGCAAGACAAAAATGTGAAATATTTCAGGTTATCTAGCGGTATGGAGGAGAAAAGGAAGACAAGACTTGTGTGTGTGTGTGTGTGTGTGTGTGTAAGTGTGTAGGAGGTGAGCTGTGATTTTAATTGGTGTGATCAGGGAACCCAGGTTGAAAGAGTGGCAGTTGTGCAAGTTCCCAGGGAAGGTGAACAAAGCCTTGTGGGCACCTGAATGGGAAAGCTCCAAGCTGAAGCAACAGCCCACACAATAGGACGAAACCCTGAGTTGGGACAGGGTCTGTCTGGACTGCTGAAGGACCAGTGGGGAGGCCAGGTCTCCTGAAGCAGTGTGAGCAGCCAGTGGGGGACTGGACCTCCTTAGCCACTCTAAGGACATTATGTTTTGTTCTACCTGCCGTAGAAGGCACCGGTAGGCTGTGAGCTGGGGAGCCGCATGCTTTAGATCACACTTTAAACACAGCATTTTCCTTGCTCACAGAGGGTACCAGCAAGAGCTGTGAGTGCACATGGTGGCCTCCGCGGCACTTGTAGCAGCCTGTACTGAGTTATTGCCATGGAGGTGGAGAGAAGCAGCCAGGTCCTGCATGTGTCATACAAATAGACACGAGGGCTTCCTGGCGGATAGGGAGTGCATTGGGAAAGAAGTTGGGGATGTCTGCAATACATTAGCTTGTGAAGTAAATTCAGACAGGTCAGGCTTGGGGTAAAGATTAAGAATTCAGAATTAAGCATTTTAATTTTGAGTCCTCTATTAGACATGCAGGTGGGAATGCAAATGTATCAACAATGCCTGCCACGCCGTAAATGTTCAACACATTTTAGCTATTATTACTGTGATTGATGTTGTTACTGAGGACTCATTTGACACGTAGTTTTGAGTGCCTGTGGGTCAGCACTGAGAAACAGCAGTGGTGTATTCCTGATCACATCTTCCTGGGGAGATGGGTATTATACCTGGTGATTGTATGTGAGATTGCCACTCTGGTATAGCGTGATGGTAAAAATCACACAGATTGTCTAGATCCAAATCATGAGTGCTTTGAAATTAGCCATTTATAGCTTACTTGATCTATCTCTTTGTCCTTATATGTAAAATAAGACTTCAGCTTGATTTGGGTAATGTGCGTGCATATTCAGTGCACATTAGCTCTTAGTATAAAAGGTTCTGTAAAATCATTCATGTCACAGATATTTGTTGAGCACTTCCCATGTGCCAGCAACTTCAGTGGCACTGAAGATATAGTGTGAACAAGACAGATAAAGATCCAGCCTGCAAGGAGCTCCCAGCAGAGCTGGAGGGAGGAACAGATGGCAAATAAGTGAAAATGGAAGGGGAGCTAAGAATGGCACAGACTATTAAAATACTCATGTTTTAGAGCAGGACTGCCCAGTAGAAGTAAAATATGAAGCCCTGTAATTAAGCCACATGTGCAGGTTTAAATTTCTTAGAAGCCACTTTTAAAAAGGTGAAGGGTCAGGGATTTAGCTCAGTGGCCTAAGTGCTGGCCTGGCAGGCACAAGGTTGTGAGTTTGATCCCTGGTACCAAAATAAAAAAAAAATAAAAAGTAAAGAAATGTGAAATTAAGTTGATGAAATTAACTTTATTAACATTTCATTTCATCCAGTATAGCCAAAACATTTTCATTGGAATATAGAAAAAAAATGTAAAAATTATTAATAAAATATTTTGCAATATTTTTTCTAAGTCTTCAGAAATTGGGGGAATATTTTACACTTAGTGGCAGAACTCACTTTGGTCTAGATCAGTGATAGGGAACCTGTAAGAGATGCCTGCCCAGTCTACAACTTGAATCCCACTTATTTATTGCAAAGTGCCAACACTGCAATTAAACCCAAATAGTGAGGTTTTAGTTTAGAAATCACAACTTATACATTTGTATCTTTTGTCTTGAAAGAAAAACAAGACACATATGTCCCACTACTGGTTAGATCCATGTCAAGTGCTTCAAGCTGCAGGTGCCTGATGGGTACGAACTGAACATCGCAGGTCTTGAGCAACTCAGCGTTTGCTTTGAGAGGTCAGGAAATGCGGAGACATGTGAGGAAGGACCCAGCGATGCAAAAGTCAGGTGGCAGCCCTGGAGTGTAGAAGGTAGTATGGGACAAAGAGCCCAGGGCAAGATTTGGTTTCCTGTGGTAATTAAGAACACATCAGCAAGGCCGTTGGAGTGACAGCCAGGAGACCAAAGAGGACAGTCATGTGATACTGGAGAGCTCTGTGGGGTCACCATAGACTCAAAGAATTTAGAGTCTATGGTGAAGAGTTTGGAAATGTTTTAGGTATACTGAGAACCATTGGAGGGCTTTAAGGAGGGAGACACGAGTAAGCTACCAGAGGCTGCTGTGTAGAGAGTGGATGTTAAGGAGCAAAGACGTTCACAGAGAGCCATGAGATACAGCTACTCCAGCTTTGGAAGGTCAATAAAAGTTGGAAGAAGAGTGTGATAAATAGCACTTACCCAGGCAAAGCTGTATTGAGATGGTCTGATGATTAAGCTTAATGGTTATCTTGGTTGACTTTGGAGCTGCCTAGGGGACTAATGAAGGTACTGGGTGGGTCACAGAGGGATGACCTTGGCATCTCTCTATTACTGTCCTTGGACCCTTGCTCTCTGGTGCTGTTTCTCCACTCTGCTCCCCAGACACCATGAACTAAGCGGCTTTGCTCCACTACTCCCTCTGCCATGATGTTCATGTTTTAGAGCCAGCAGACCATGGACTTAATTCACTCAAACCATGAGCAGAATTAAAATCTTCTTTAAGTTATGTATGTCTAGTATTTGGTCCCAGTGAAGAGAAGTTGCCTAATTAAAGACAGATAGTATATCAGGTCCTCAGTATTCAAATTCTGATTACATGATTCTTTCAATTAAACACATTAAGTTCCCAGTATCTTTTTTATCCATTCACTTGTACTATTGATCCATATGTTAAAACTTATTATCTTATTTATTCCAGATACATCTCAACAAGCACATGCATGTACCCGCACATCTTCACAGAAATAAGAGTTTTAATATTTTGCTTTCATTTCTCCAAACTCTATGTGGAACTAACTGTTCTAGGCAAAGGCCTGGAGATATAATGAAAGGTAATAAGTGCAAGGAACAGTGGTAGCTCCACGGATTTGGAGAAAGAGTGTGAATAGGGAGGCGGGCAGGCCGAAGGTAAGGGAGTGTTCAGATTGGATTCTGGAGAGCTATGCAGGGACCCCTGTAGGAAAAGCCTGGGGACACAGGGACAACTTCGATCTATTTCTGTGTGGTGGAAGGTCAATGGAGAGGGTTGAAGCAGGAGAGCATGTTTATCATTTTGTCCTTATCATGTGCAAAGCAAGGATAAATGAAAGACTTTAAAGCAAGGAGGTGACATGAGCATTTATCATGGACTGGAATATTCTCCTTTTTCCCTTTTGCACTTTCTCTCTTAATTGAATTCTGTATGTTGCAAACACATGCTGGTGAAGACCTATCTTTAATCATGGAGAGAAATTTCCTTCCAGGACAGACCGTGCTGGCTCCCCCATGACCCATCTCCACCTCTCCCGAAGGCTCATCCTGCCCATGCCCAGTGCACTAGGACTGTTTGGTTTTACAAAGATCTGAAAATGTCCATGGGGAGCTTCAGACCACAGTATGGACATCTTTGAAAATACTAATACACCTTTGCTTTGGCTTGCATTCTTTATTTATTTGCACAAAAAAGAGACACTGCTATGATACGCAAAGCTATTTACCTTTATTGTTGTTGCTTTTGTTGTGGGTTCTTTTTTCTTTCCTTTCCTTGATTAGCCAAGCTCTTTGGGGAAGGGACTGATTTTCTATCCACAAATGCTAAGAGTCACACTTTGCACTTAATCCTAAAATATCTATATATAGATATAGATATATATTTAGCTTCTTATATATATAGCTTCTTATTAGATTTAAAGACACTAGGCCATTTCATGTTAAATTTCTCGTTGTGGTTGTTGATAATCTCTTTAATGTACTGACAGAGATGTATACTGCAGATATCACTGTATGATAATGACTTAGTGGAAAAATTGACAATATCATTGAAACATCAAGAAAAATGTTATGGAGGCTTTCAAGACAGGGTCCACCCAGGATACCATGAACTGGCTTGAAAAGGAATGTCTCGCCTTCTCAAGCTACAGTACCTAGTCAGTGCTCCTCATCTTTTCTTGGTTTTGCTTGAGTTCATTCAGGTGGCCCCAGGTTGCGTGAAGTCACCTGGCTCTCTGTGCATGAGGACCCAGAAATGCTTTCTCTGCCCCATCATGGTAGGCACACTCCACCTCTCAGTGGGTCCTCTTGGTTGCAGTTCTTGATCCCCTGCTGACCAACTGTAGGTTAAGGTTCATAGCTGCATTGTTTATCATTTCTGGTGCAAATGGCAGGAAAATCCAACAGACACTGGGCAAAAAGAAAGGTTTTGGCTCATGTGATTCAAAAGGCCAGGAAATTCATCTAGATGGAGGAATGGCCTATCGCTGGAGCTCAGTGACTTTGCAGGATTTTATTCCCTTTTGATTTTTTTCTTCATTCTCCAAAGTCTGTTTTTGAGGTTGCAAGATGATTGTAGAAGTTTCCAGATTCGTATTCCTTCAGATCCTTAGGCAAATGGCAGGGAGAGAGGACACCCTCTCAAAGCCTGGCCTGCACTGGCCATCATCAGGTCATTTGTCTACCAATGAAGGAATCACGTGGCTCTGATGTTGGGCTCAGAGAATTGGTCAAGACCAATCAGGTCATTCTGCTGGTCCTGGGGGCTGGGTCAACCTCAACCAGACCAACAGAGCAGAGAGAATTTCACAAAAGAAATCAGTTTACCTAGGGACAGTGCATACATAGCAAATGACAGAGACTCTAGAAAGCGACCAGACCACTGGATAAATAGTGGGTACCTGTGAGCCTTCAGAGAGGTTGTTTATTTCCCTTTTGTTTTCTTGAACTTTATCTGAAAAAGTAAACATATTCAGAGAATAAAAGGAAAAAAATGGTTCACCTCCCTCAAAGGGCAACAGCCAATTGTTACACAGTATTTTAAAACTTCCGACTACTGTAATTACATCACTTAGACTATCATGGCATTTAATAGTGATTTGCAGAAACTCAGAATGAACTGACTGACTTAGTACAGTTTGCTAAAAGTAGGAATTGTGACTTTGCTCGTTTGGGAGGTAATTAGAAAGGTGATCCTGCCACCGTAATTGTTTATTTAGCAATGGTAGCAGTAGCCGATATTTTAAACATACTGGTCCACTGGTTCCTTACCTTTGGGGCAATGAGGGTGGTAAAAGTGCAGCTTGGTAAGAAGGTGTGGCTTTTTTTCAGATCATTTTCTTTGCTGGTATTTGTTTGCAGTGCATAGTGTTCACATTTTTTTTTTTTTGATGCAGTTGGTACCTGCACACGAAACATCTTCATTTCTTTTTTCATCCCCCTTCCTCTCCTCCCTCCCCTCTCTGTCTCTTGATGCCCTTTCCTTTAGAAAAAGATCCATCTCCCTATTTCTTTTATCTTGTTCTTTGCATTTTGGGTTACACATGTAGGAGAAATCATGTGATATTTAAACTTGTGTGTCTGATTTATTTCACTTAATATTATGGTCTCAAGGTGCATCCTTTTTCCTACAAATGCCTCATGTTTCTCTTTCTTTATAGCAGAATAGTACTCCATGAGTGCATAAATATTCTTTTCTTTATTCATTCATCTGTTGCTGGATGTATAGGCTGCTTTCAAGATTTAGCTATTATAAGTTTTGCTGCTATAAATATGGATGTGCATGCATCCCTGTAATATAATATTAACTCTTTTGAAAAGATATACAGAAGTGTTAAGCGAAATTTTGAATTTCAGTTTTCTGAGGGAACTCTATCCTGATTTCCATAGCGGTTTTGTACCCTATACTTAGCTTTACTATTAAAACACACACACACACACACACACACACACACACACACACACCTTTTTTGCTCTGAAGGATGAGCTCTATTCCAGTGATAGGTGACCACTTGTGGCTTCACTTGCTGTGTGAGTTTTGTAGCTTCGTTCTGGAGAGGGAAATCACAAGAGTTCACGGCAGCTCTTGGAGAGGGATGGACAGGGAAAAAGGAAGGAAAGGAGGAGCAAGAGCAAACATGAGGAATAGAGATACAGGTTTATTTCTGAGATGCTGCTAGACATCTAGTGGATATCTGTTTTCTCCTTATTTATTAACAGAGCCTTGTGCCATAGGAAGTCATTGTATACCTAGCTAAAATAACTACATTTCCCAGTTCTCAGCTTGGGCTCATTCTCCTGACAGACTTCCGCTAAAGCCCTTGCAAATAAGGGGCAGAGTCAGCTCTATGGTTTTTGCCCCTTCCCAAGGGAGAGCAAAAACATGCACCTTGAATTTGAGCCTTTTCTCGGGACTGTGAGCTGACAAGCCACGGTGACTGTGTTTCTGTTACATTCAGTTGAATCATTCCAACTAAGCAAAGCAATACTAAGAGTAGCCAACTGAACTTTCTTGAATGTGTGCTACCTTCTAGTCCCTGTACCAAATGTTTTGTATTTACTATTTCATTTAGTCCTTGCCACCATGATATTGTTAGTAATATTTGAAACAAGAGCTGTGTTTTACAGATGGGAAACTGAGGCTTAACCATTAGGAGTAATTTGTCCTTATGGGATTAAGTGAGAGCATGAATTGAGTCTGTAACAAAGTCTCTTTCTTAAGAAAGATAAAAATTTACTTTTTTACTGTGAGTTCCTGTTAACAGGTTGGTAAAATTAAATGAATTAAGCAGCTAAATGAACAAATAAGTAAACACTGCCTTCCAGGAAGTGTTCATTACTACCCTGAAGTTCAGGAGTACTATGGGAGTGACATACCCCACTTTGCAAGGTAGAGAACAGAGAAGTTAGTCGAAGTCCTTTGTTTGTAACCTTAAAGCTGGTCAGCATCTACAGTCAATAACTGACTTTGGGGTTTGGAAAATTGAGTTCTAGTTCTTATTGTTACTTAACTGGCTCTGGGCTAATTAGCAGTGAGAATTACTTCCACTGCTATTTTTCATTTTGTCATAACCTCTCTGTTTCTGGTTTCACTTATGAATCTATCCTTTTCACATCTATATAACTGTCACATCCTTTACTGCAGATGTAAGACGCATCTCAGTGTAGAGAAAATGCACGTTTTGCTTGGGAAAACCTGTGTCGAAATCCCTAGCTGAGTTTCCTAACCTCAGAACCTCAGTTCTGCACAAGGGTAATAACCACAATACTCAAGCAATCAAGCTTTGGGATGAGAATTAATCGATAGTTGACACATACTAGTTCTAGGTAGCTAACATATTGTGAATGTTCAAACGTGAACTACAATTGTTAAAGACTTTATTCCAAAGAGTCAAAAACTCAAAAGATTTTGGCACAGGTTGCAAATACAAAAGTGTGAAACTGCTTGGCTGGGATTGTGATAAAAGCAAGCTCTATCCTATGCCACTGAAGCAGTTCCTTCTCAGATGCAGCTGGGTACCCAGCTTTGTCAGTTTTTCCAATGTTTTAAAACAAAATAGGAAAAACTGATTTTATGTGAAAATTGATTTAAACTATTTTTAATGTGCTGTAGGAAAAAAACAATCAAACATCCATGTCCAAATCATGATCTTGCTGCCACTGGTCATTCTTCCTTTCATTTATTCACTCAGCAGGCTATGAAGAGGTTGAAGTCATTCAGAAGTGAGTTACTGAAGGACTAGAGGATAACTCTGGGGAGGAAGAGAAAATAAACTGCATTATTGAGGTTGAAAAAGAGTGGGCTGTGCACTGACTAACAAAATGCTTGCAAACATCTGAAGGAATTTTTAAACAGCTGATGTTGACTAATTGTCACAGTTGAAAAAGGAAATGGATTTATTTTTAAGGAGTAACATTGTGAACAAATATGAGAAAAATTTTCTGGATGCTAAAATGCTTAAATTCTACACTGTACAAGGGGAAGGTCTGTGAACCTTTATTTTGTGAAAGTGTTTTAAAGCAGAAAATCTAGACAGATTTGACCGCATAGTTTGAATGACCTTGGGCTGTCCCCTATCTGAAAATTTGAGGTTGCGATTGCTTATTCTGAAAGAGTTCAGTGGGTGCACCCAACTTTCCGCGCTTGGTATTCACTGCAGGGTGCAATCAAGAGATGAAGTAGGAAGTCGGTGATTTGGGACCCTGATTACCTGAGATTTCCCTCCTCTGCTGCTCCTGCTGTTGGACATGTGACTTTGAATACAGTGTGCCTTCCGGAGTTTCCCCTGAGAAGTCACATTTTCTGGCTTGACAGATGCCAACTTGACATTTCTGTCTCTCTCTTTCTCTCTCTCTCTTTTGTTATTTTGAATAATTCTGCAAAGTCCTCATCATCCCAGTACTGCACTGAGTTTGAGCATTTGCCTTTTCACTTGTCAAAGGGTGTCAAGAATTTCTAGGACTCAGAGTCATACTTGGGGTTTTGAGACAGAAGAGGAATTCCAAGGATTCTGGAAATGGCAGCAAACCTCTTTGCTTGCTAACTTTGGTTCAGGTGTGCTTTAAAAATTCAAAACTTAATGGAGTCTTAAATATTCTTTTTCCTTTTGCACAAGAACTTCAGGTTATTTTAGAATACGTGGAGTGTTGCCTAGTAACCGTAACTCCACTAGCTTTCTGCAAGAAGTTTTACCTTTTTTTTTTTTTTTTCCCTCTTGCTACAGAAGGACAGTCAGGAAACAGCAGTGGGAGAGAAGTTTCATTATGAAGTGAATGAGAAATGAGGTATCTCTCTGGAGCTTCAGGTCACATAAAACTGATTGTAGAAGGAGCAGGTACTATGAGGTCCTGTCTGAGGCAGTGAGGAGCAAATTCAAGGAAATGTCTTCCATGTTATCTTTGCTTATGCAGAAGAGTTTGAAATGCACTGAAGACAGCTAAATTATGGAGATGCTCTCTCTGCCTCCCTCCCTTCCTTCCTTCTTTTGTCTTTTTTTAAAACAGCTCAAATAATGAGTGCTCTACGGACCTGAATTCAGGCTCTGAATTTTGAGTTAGTTATCACTGATATTTTTTTGTCTTCTTAATTCTGCTTCTTTTAACCTACCGAGAAATGACCACTGATCAAGATGGAAATGCAGCTGTCAGCTCTACCTGTTTTTCCAAGGTTTGTAACTAACTCGTCCATCTGCTCAGTGTTGAACTGTGCAGAGCTCCATGGGGAATTGATGACTGTCAGGTGCAGGGTCTGCTAACTTTTCCACACTTAGGGACTGAGTGAGCTTTCTCTCTTTTTAAAAAATATGCACTTTGACTTGTAACAAAGAAGATAGGGAAAGTGATTTTCCTTAATAAAGTGAGTAGTGCTGCATGACATGGAAATCGGAGATTTCATTCACTTAGAAACTCCTATTTGCTGCTGTACCTAAGCCAGGCACACGAGATGGGCCACTGATGCTGTGGACTAAAAGCCAGGTCCGTGCTCCTGGACCATTCTTCCAAAGCTGGTTGAATTTCAATCTTCTGGAAGCAGAAGGACACTGAACCTTGAAGGAAGCATTGCTTGAGGAAGTTAAGTTGAATTCCTATTTTCCAGAGAGCTAGCTGGTGCACAACAATTTTAGGGATTCAGCAGGGATAGTATGTTTCAGGGAGACTAATCTTTCAGAGGGACGATGACCTCAGTCTTCAAATTACGAGCTCCTTGGAGTCTCCCTTGGTGACACAGTCCTGGACTGGATGAAGGGTTGGTCCAGCCTCTCCTGCTCTTGCTGTGTGTTTTTTCCCTTGTGCTCCTCCTCGGCAGCTCTGTGCCCCTCTCCTGTGCCTGCGCTTGACTCTTGCTCGGGCTCTGCCCTGTTGGTGCTCCTCGCTGTGATTTGGGGACATGTGCTGCTGTCATATTTCATCATGAACTTTAATTACATGAATAACGCAAAGAATGTTCTCCTTGTGGGAAGTTGAGGTGGAACAAACGCCAAGGCTAATGTCTCTTGGCAGTGTCCTCCAGCTTTCAGTCCCTTTCTAGGGGTAATCGTTGCTGTCAGTATGCCTAATACAATTACAGGTGCTTTCTAGGAAATTGCGTAAGTTTGTGTGTCTCTAGAAACACAATTATTTGCTGTGTGTATTCTTTAAAAGGTGTCCCAAGCTGAGTGTTCCCAGACTGAGTGTAAAATGTTGTATATGAGTATCTAGAAGGAAATCCCACGTACAAAGACACAGGTATAAGAAGGTAGCTATTGCATTGTGGTTTGCAGTCATGAAAAATTCAAAACAACACAGATGCCATTAAAAGAGGAGTGTCCAAATAACAATTAATAAACAAAAAGAAGCAAAGTGTCCCCAGGACTGTACTCCTTCTGAAGGCTTCAGTGGGAAAATTGATCTATTGCTTCTTCCAGGTTGGAGAAGTTGCCTTTATTCTCCAGCTCCATAATTCCTCCCTTCATTGTCACTGCGTGTCACTCCTGCCTTTGTTTCCACAGTCGTATTTCCTTTTTCTCATATTGACCCTCTTGCCTGTCCAATATAAGGACAACTGTGATTGCATTGGGTTGCCAGGTAATCCAAGAAAATGTCCCTATTTCGAGATTCTTCTTTTAATCACATCTGCAGAACACCTTTTGCCTCATAAGGTAAAATCTTCACCTGTTCTGGAGTTAGAACTCAGACATCTTTTGAGAGGGACATTTCCTTGTCTACCACAATATATCAAAATACTATCAATTATTAAATTCTCCCTTGAGATGCTATCACTGTAAACTTCCTATCAGTGTCATTTCAGATATAAATTTATAGGGTGGTGAGCTTGTGTTCTGCTTGGATTGTTACTTATGAGAAGAAAACCATTTCACTTTTTGGCTGCTGATGGACAAGGGCATGGTCCAACCAAAGAGACCATGCATTGATTTGAACATGAACATGTTTTGTACCACCTAACAGATGCTAGCTTTCCAGAAATGTAGGCTGATACCACAGAGAGCTCGGATTGCTGGAGTCAGCTGGTGTTGGGTGATGGCTCACAGGTCCAGAGCAGGCTTTTATGTAGTTCTGTGATGTTTCAGTAATTAGGAGATGCTTTGGCTGACAGAAGTTCTGACACAATCTATCTCCTTTAGAGTCTAGTTACTTCTGACTCTTGAAATGGACAGGGGAAACAAAAGGAGAAGAAGTGAGTATAATAGTAAAATGCTCACTTGCAGTGTGTCATGCACCCTTCAGCTAAAGATAGACAGCATCTCAGAATCCATCTCCCATATTTTCATTTCCCCACATGTAATTCCTTAAGTGGGCAGCAGTGTGTCTGGTTATATAATCCTGTTATAGTGGGAAGAGGAGCTATATTTAAATATGCATGTGCAGAACCCATTGTCAGCTACAGATACATATTTAATTACTGTAAGAAAAAAAGTCTTGGAGATGATGAACTTGGATATGATGTGGGGGCTGATGTTATTCAAATTAAGATTCTAATTTAGTTTTGAATTGAGCAGTGTTGTTGAAGTGTTTGCCTCTTAGGGGACAGTGCGTGTATGTATATTCTATGACTCTGTCATATTAAAAGAGCCATTTACAGCAGATGAAAAGACATAAGTAAGAGAAGAGAATAATTTAAATTTAACACTTTGGAAATACTCTGTTTGTCTTTTGGCCCCCAACGTGTGCACTAGACTGACCGAAGAACTGGACCCTTAATAAATGACGATAAAATTAACTTGGTGTTAAATCACTCATTCATTTACTTTATAGGTACTAAACTTCAAGATTTTTTTGCTAGGCTTGGAAGCCTAGAAGTCAAAGTTAGTTTTTGCCTTTAAAGAACATGGATGAGGGAGTGACAATAAATCTGTGGCATTCATGCCACCGCATGTTCTTTGTCTCATTAAAAGCTCTAAAAGATTTGTCATCACTGGCCTAGAGAGTAAACCCACTTCTCAAGTAACAGTTAAGTCTTTAACATCTTTGCATTTATTCTGTAGCACTGAATTTAAAACAAGGGTTTCTTAGCAGCAATTCTGTTTCTACAAACTGTCTCCTGGGCTCAAAATCTCTCACATTATCAAGTTTCTGGTAAGTTACGCTTTCACTTCTAAATACAACATATCTGAGGATTCATAGGTTTGCTCTATAAACATCTCTCAGTGACTTTTTATTTGAGAATTTAAAAATAACGTTGCTGTGTACAGATTTCCTGAACAATTGGCAAGGCTGATTTCATTCAGATAGTACTTTGTCCACTCTTGAGTTTAGTCGACCTGAGTGATGGGATAAGTACTGTAATCTTTTCTGTCTCTCCTTGAGGTTTATTAGCATTTGGCTAGATTTACTAGAGTTAACTCATGTGTGTGGGTTCATCTAGGTAGAACCTACACATCCAGGACACCAGCATCAGTTTGGCTGACTTTTAATGCGTGTTGTGGCTCGGTTTGTGTTTTTATTGTGTGCTGGCACTTTGGACGACCTTCTCCTCTATGAAGAAGTCAGGAGTTATGAAGATTAAAAGAGCTATAATGTAGGATATTTAGCATTGTCCATAGTATGCCAAGACACTATACATTTAATTAACATTATATCTAATTCCTTTTTCACTTATAAAATATAATCTTTTATTGATTGTGCTTCTGTTATTATCTTTGAGATTTAAAGCAATCCAGAATTTATCGAAATGCTTTATCCTCCTTTAGGGATGCAAAATTGAGTGGTTTCTATAGCACTGAAAGTGAAAGAATGACAAGATTTCTTCATATCTACAGAAAGGCACCAATATATTCTCCACGGAGGTCAAAGCTTCCGGTTAGAATGTGACTTGCAGTTAGTTATATTTTCAAATAACCAGCTTGTTCTTTAAATCAATATCGTTAAGTCTGTAACACCATCCTCTTGTGATTGAGTTAAGTAAAAGCAATGAGCTGTTTAACAGGATGCGATACCAGTTCATTTGAAAATGAATGGTGCATTCAACGACTGTATTTGTGAATTTAGGTCTGTGCTATAAAATAACCAATTTACTTTATGTTTTATCTTTGAATTAATACTTGCTTCGCCTTCAAGGAGACGTGACACTTTAGAAATTGCAGATGATCTGTGGCAAAATCTGACTCGAAGCTTTTAATAACACCTCATTTCATATTATCAGGAGAGCATCTTGTGGTTTGAACATTTTGGGCTTTGCAGCTGAGCGTGGTCTCACTTCTGTGGTGCATAGAGCTGTCCAGTGTACCTGGACTCGCAGTGAACCTGCTCATATGAATTCTGAATGCCACTCTTCTGCCGTGAGGCCCCTCCTCTTTCTGACCAATGCTGAAGAGACTAAAGATGCCTCAGTGAAACTCCTAACTCACCTCCTCCCACATGCACCTCATAGGACTCCCCAGCTCTGTCACTGATGCTACATCCTAACAGTTGCTTTGGCTGTTTACCTTGTCCTTGACTCCTCTCCTTCCTTCTCATTTCATGAGTCGTCCCTTGAAGTATTCTGCTAATTCCACACTCAAAACATCTAGGATTTAGATCTTAGTACCCCTATTGTTACCATTCTAGGTTGCAGTTTACTAACACTGCTGTTAACCATTCTAGGTAAGGGTCAAGTGTTGCCACCTGGACTAATGCAGCAGCCTTCTGATTTGTTTGCTTGCTTCTTCCTTTGCCCATTTTTGGTCAAGATGACTTTTGAGAGCATTAGTGAGGTCATGTCACTTGTGTACCCCAAATACTACAAATCATGTTGCAGTGGAAGCAGAAACACTGAAATGACACCCAGGATTTGGAGGCAATTTTATTTATATTGATGGTCACTGATCAGGATCCTTCCTGGGATATCAGGCCCTGATGTCTGGCGGTCTCGGGATTCTATGAGATAAGCAAGCAGGCAGTACAGAGGCGGAATGGCTTACCAGTTGGGGATCAGTTTATACAATGTGCAGCACAGTGACCAGCTGTTTCTAAGAGACCAGAAGCAACTGGAACTGGAACAGGAACTATTACCTGGGCAACTAAGAGACTGAAGTATACTGGCTGGGGTGGGGTGGGGATCATTTTCTGTTACAGTGTATCTGAGTCAGGGTAAAATCCATAGCTTTGAAGTTTTGCATGATCCTGCCCCGGCTCCTCTGGTCTTGTGTCCCACAGCCTTCTGTCCCCTTTAGGGTTTGCCTTCTTTTTTTCTTAATTACGGCAGATGCACTTGCCTCGTGGGCTTTGCATTTACCCTGTACTTAGAATCTTCTCCCCTGTGAATGGCTCAGCTTGCTCCCCACGCTCGTGGCTCTCTCGCTGAATGATGTCCGACAAAGACCTACTACTGCATTTCTCTGAAAATACGACCAGGTCTTATATTAATTTTTGCTCCAAAAACACAATAGAGCTTATTTTCAGGGGATGTCTAATTTTTTCTTGTGTAACAGTCTGCATTTCTTCATTTATTCGTGTGCAAAAATCTACATTTATTCATATACAAAATTCTGCATTTATTCAAATACAGTCATGTTATCTTCTTCTGGAACATCAGCGTGACTCTACAAACCCCGAATTCCAGCCTGAATTTCTTGTGACCTCACTTCCTGCAGAACCACTGGTCCCGATCGCTCATGTCCAGCAGCAGAGCGCTCCTTAAATGAGCGCTGCTTGTCCATGTCGTCTGCTCGGAGTGCGGCGGCAGCACAGCTGTCAGCGACTTTATCCCACGGATTCTTCACCCAGGTCATGACTTCTTGCAACCTAAGCATCACAAAGTTCCCATTGAATCAAGTTATGACTTACGAGACAAGAGTGGCAACAAAAATGATGACAGTTAAGAATGATGGCCCACACGAAAGTGACGAAGTTAGAGGCACTAAAATTCAGAAAACATTTATTTCGCAGCAATGCATGAAGTGCACTCATTACAAGACTTGACGAATTGAATTATCAAGGTGCATGTTAGCCACACCTGTACCTTATCAAATGTGCACATTATTCGTGCTCTGTACTCCAAATGATCATTTGGCAGTAAATCTTGAGTTTATCCTGAGTTTACCTCTTGTCCAAAGGTGCCAAATTTATAAATGTTGTATTACCATTTATTTTAAGCATTGTCAATAATATTACTTATATTTAATTATATATTAATATTATTTTCTAATTCAGTAATGGACACATTAAATGTGTCTGGCTTAACTGGAGCTTATTTGGGGCATAGGGGTTGTATTGTGAGTATCTTGGGAAATTGCACTGAGGCTTATTTTCCAGTTAGGTCTAATTTTCGGGTCCATATGGTACTTCAGTGTTGATTATCCACAACATTGTATCTGCCAGAACAAAGCACCACAGAAATAAGTTCCTTTTTCCAGTGCTGTATGTGTCTTATACAGCACCCAGAACCCTTTCCTGCTGCACCGCACTCATGCAGTCAGTACTTACTGAATGAATGAACTCACAAATGCGTTAGGCTGGCAGTTAATGAGGAAGACCTCAGACAGAGGCATCTCAGAGGGAACACATGCTCTGTGAGTCAGAGACAGGAAGGGAGAACGGTGCTTTGAGATTTAGTCCTCAGTGATGCTCTGCTCTTCTGCATGTGGGAAAGTTCCTTGAGCGCTGCCTCTCCACTGACAGTAAGCTCTCTTTTTCTTGAGAAAGGCAGAAGGGGTTTCCCATATGCTGGAAGCCGAAGAGTCTGGATTAATGTGACCTTTCTAGGTCTAGAAGGGCAAAGGAGGTGTGCCTGGCACAGAATAGGTGCTCAATAAATATTTTCTGCATGAATGAATGATGGCTGCAGACAAGTTTCTCTTTCCTGCTGACTAGGGGCAGAAAGGCCTACCATGTTTGAGTGCAGCTACTATGGTGCTGAAAATAGAAGCTCATTAGGTGCTTTAAAAGGAGGCTCCATCTATGACCTCTGTGTGTACTTGACTTGAAAACCCCAATAGATATGTTGCAACCATTAATTATTATTATTATTATTATTATTTTGCAGCACCAGGGATTGAACTCACAACCTCACACCTGCCAGACAGGTGCTTAAGCCACTGAGCCAAACTCCCAGCCCTAGTTTTTTAAGGCAGGGTCACACTGTAGCTCAGGCCAGCCTTGTGCTCGCGTTGTAGCCCAAGCCGGCCTCGAACTCACAACGCTCCACCTACCTCAACCTCCCGAGTGCTGGGATTAAAGGTGTGCACCACCACGCCCGGCTACAACCATTAATTAAATAAGGGTATTCAGCAGCAGGGACAGAAGTGTGTCTGGCTCCAGAGCTGAAGTCGTTGGGTGTCGTCTTGTGAATTTCCTGAGCAGCAGGACGGAAGGGTTTGGAAATTGTGTCTAGCAGTGGTGTCCTGAGCTCACCTCCCAGCCCTGCTCCTGGGGTGGCTCTGGTCTCACCCAGTTCCAGTGTCCTCATTCTGAGGTGGTGGGAGGCCAAGGGGAAAAGTACTATGGTGGAAGAGGGAAGTGAAGATTGCGCGGCGGAAGCTTGGTGTGGAAAAGAGAGGTGGCGTTAACACTGCAGCAGGAAAAGGGAAAGAGTGGTGTTGCAGGCAGAAGCCCAGTGAGGGGTTTTCTCCCTTTCCCTTCTGTCTCCACTGTCAGTCTGGTCCACTTGCTCATGTCAACGAGTGTGTCACAGCGAGACTCACCCTGCAGCCCCTAGAATCTGATAGCTCCGCTTTTCTGATCAGATTCCTCACTCCCATGAGCTGATGTTGTCTGAGTCACAGGCTGAGTGCAGGGACCAACTTTGAGGAGTCTCAGTAATACAGGAAAAATGCGGTTCCCAACCTATTAGATGTCGTATGTGCTGAGTTCCTTGTCCCATGCCATTGAACGACAAAGCTGGGAGCCAAAGAAAGATGTGAGGAGAGTTTTACTGGAAATAAAGACAAGAAAAGCTCTTGGGTTTCCAGGAAAGGTCATAAACGGAGCGGCCACTGAGGCCCTTTGGCAGGGTAATTTATACAGCAAAATCACACAGGATGTGGATCAAACTGCCATCAACCTATAGGTTACAAGTATAGCCACTGAGCTAATACTGATCCTGTAGGGGAAAAGCCACATACCAAGGGCGCATGGAAAGAACAAAGGCATTTTTGGGAACAGATGGGTCCAGATGCTCTGGTCACCCACCTGGGCCACCGATGCCTATCTGGACTTACTGATTATGGTAATTATCTCAAGTTACTGTTTATCTCTTAGGGAGGCCTGCAGGCCTGGCCATTGCATCTTTATCTTGGGCCTGGTCTTCTTCAGATGCACCTCCAGCCACCATTCTGATGTCTGTTTTTTTGTGCTGACTTCCTTGAGGGCCCAGTCTCTCTCTGACTGTGTATTATTTCTATCTACTTCACTGCCTATAATACCACCATCTCTGATCTGGTCACTTCCCCAGAGATCAAATGGAAAAAGTAATGGTAAAGCAGGGAAGAAATTTAATATTCAGTAGAGCTATACTGAGAAGGCAAGGGAGATCAGGTATCTTCAGCCGGTCTTCAGGGGTGCTGACGTAAGCTGTAGGTTTAACTAGGGGAGAAACTGGGGTCGGGAAGCAGTGTACGTAATAGGCAGTCTTAGTCGAACTGTGGTGCAGTTGACGATTATCTCAGGTTTGGTTCTGTGAGGTCCTAGAGGGAGCATTTCAGTGCCCAGGAGGAGTTGATGGCTCCTGGTTGGGTGGGGGTGGGGCCTCAGTTCTTGTCCTGGGGTAATTGTTCCCTCTTCGCTGGGCAATCTCTTCATGGGGTGATCTGCCTGCAAGATGCTGTTCCTGGCAGATCTAGGGTGAGGACTTTAGACTTCCAGGTGCCACTGGGGGCCCTGGAACGTGACATTGTAAAGGTTGTAACTGACAGTCTGTTGATTATGATAATCCCTGGAAAATCTGAAAGTACTTAGTTACTCCTCTCTTAGTGTCTGTACTAGGAGAAGGGTTAGACTAAGAGAGAGGTTAGACTAAGAGAAGGATTAGACTAAGACAGGGGTTAGATAGATGAAGGATAATGAACCTTGCGTTGCCAGTTTTCAGACAGATAATCATTAAGTGGTGAACACGTCTATCTAGGTGCAGGGCTGAGCGGGGATCTGACCCAAAGTTTAAGGTAGAGAGGTGGCAGATACAAATGAAGACTAAAATTCCAGGCTTTTATCCTGCTTTTGGTTACACATTGGGCGTCTGCTGGTCCCAGGAAAAAACCTGCATCTTTTCTCAAAGGCTGCCCTAAAGTCTTGTTACAGGTTTTGGAAAACTTGTTACCTACAGCTAACACAAAGCAGCTCCTTGAATGTTGCTGAGACCTGCTTGTTGGTCTGTAACCAGCCTCTGGGGTACTGCAGGGAAACTGAGGCAAAGAGGAGAGAGCAAAGCTACTTGTGCAAGGTCATGCAGTGTGAGGATAGGAAGGTTGCAGACTCACCTCGCTCCCATTCTTGGAAGCCAGTGTGCGCCAGGGGTCACTTTGATATTCCTCTTCTCCTATCCCATTTTGGGTTTCTTAATAGCTAATTTACATTGAGACAATTTTCATGCTCTTGGGCTCACTGGCGAAACTGATTGATACAAGTTCTTCTCTGATTAAAAACAGGACCTGGAAAAAAAAGAATGAAAAAGTGGAACGCTGTTGTCATTCTCAGTAGGTTTTCAGCTGTGGGGCTTGTTGGAATTTGTTTTCAGCCAGAGACTCTATTGGCCAGGACTTTATTGGAAGCCATTGCTAAGTGGGTAATGGTCCCTGGCTGGTGGAGGGACAAACAGAAACTCCTGTTCTCCTCCTGTGCCATTGCTCTGAACCTCCAGGTTATTTATAGCGGGCCTAATTATGAGTGTCCTTGCTTGGAAAGAAAGTGTTTTCCCCAAGGGTGAGATACAAACCAACAAACTATTGAGCTCTAGCAAGCGAAGGTGGAATCCTGCTATCTTAATTGGTTCGAAACCTTTATAATTAGTCATCTGATTCCTTGTGGGCTACAGAGGAATATTATGCAAACAAATGGAAATTTACTTTATGGGTCAAAATGAAGTCTCTTCAGACTCAAGCTTTAAAATTCTTATTTTGTTTTCCAAAATGCATTCTTCGAACAGATTTATGCAGGGAGTAAACATTCACTGGCATGTTCCAAAGAGCAGGTAACACGTGTGCTTTTGTTAGTTTATTTATTTACTTATTTATTCTTCATGACTAATCAATCATCGTGACATACCCATGGCTACAGGTGAGTAGAAGATGGGAATATCTAGACGCAGATCTGGCTTCGAGATGTCCAAGATGCCCTTTTACGTGTTCTTTCTTCATCTGTACAGTGGGGCTGGTCCTAATGCCCTGTCAGGAGGGCTCAGCAGTCGTGTTTCTGTGAAGTGCAGGGCTGAGACTCTCACTCTCCACTGAGCATTATCGTCCCTTTGAAAGTTACCAGGCAGACATGGTGCTGCATACTCTTACCATTGAAAACTTGTTACTTTTTGAAAATGTCATTTAGCTTATCTTTTTTACCCTTCCTGAAGTTATACAAGTATTCCTTAGATGCCATATCCTGAGCTTCTAATGCTTTCCGTTGGCGACATTGAAGATTTGTCTGCAGATTCAGGGCTGAACTTTAAGAAATAAGTCAATTTTTAAAAAATTGCATGCACGAATGTGTGGTTTTCCCCCATTTCATTCCGACTTACGAGCTGCATCCTTTGCTTTAGTTACATCCATTTTTCCTCACTAAGTTTTAAGCCATAAATGTGACTATTTCTCTGGTTAAGGTTCACTCTTCCCTAATCTCCGTCCCCAGAAGCCTGCATAAAAGAGAACTAAGACTTAAAAAATAATTCTGAATTTGTCTTCTTTAGATTTGGTGAGGTCAGATTTCAGATTTGCCATATTCAGAGTTCTCTTCATCTTCTACTAATCATGTTGGATAAAGACAGTTCATTCAGTGCCAATGTGGAGTCTGAAAACATCTTCCCATTGTCAAGGCGAGGCCCAAAGCTGGGGCTCCGTCAGTGTGGCGCCAGGATCCAGAGTTTAACTAGTGAAGAGTCAGGGAAGAGATCTATCTGCTCCCTTTGATGCAGAGCCGGCTGCCTTGGGGCTGCAAAGTGAAAGAAAATCTGGAGACTGAAGAGTCCAGTGCTAAAGAACATTAGGGATCATGAGTGTCTCCTTAGCATTCAAATTTGCTTACTGTGGGCTTGAGGTTTCTTTATTAACCAAATGAGTGTTTGGCAGAAGTGAGGCATACATGACTGAAAAAAAAAAAAAAAAGAAGAAGAAAAGAAAAGAAGAAAAAGAAAAAGCCTTGAGAATACAAAAAAGATGTCTAATTGCTGGATGTCCCCTAGAACCATGTAATTAAATTAAACTATTTTTTTCTTCCAGAAATACCTGGAAGAATTCCATCTTCCAATAATAGATATCTCTCTGTACACATGGTTATGTCTAAATGCCCAAAAAACTAAGAGGGCTGCTTGTTATTGGAAAGCAGCTCTCTTGCCTTTTTTTTTCTTTGCTTTGCTTTTTTTCTGTTCCCTTCCTTTCCTTTCTTTTCCTGAGCACGTGTGAAAGGCAATTTCTTGTTCAAAGGTAGAGCGACTTGAATATCATTTGCTTACCACAAACAAGTAATGTCTGTGAAATAATGACATTTTGTTTGTCATAGACTATGTTTGTTAAGGTACAGTATGCCTGGTTAGTTATATTACTGAGAAATGGTTCAAAATAATGAATGTTTCTGTATAGGGCTGATAAGGACAGTGAAATAATTGTACTTTCAGCAGAAAGAGCAATCCACAGAACCTCCTTCCTTAATATATTTTTTTCTAAAATGAAAGGCTTGAGCAACTTGCCTCAGAAACATGGGTTTGATTTTTGCATGATATATGAGGTGTGTTTCACCCATACAATTGCAATTTTAATTCCCACGGCAATCTTCAAGATGGTTGGTTCAAAGTTGCTTTCTCTCTGGGAATGGTCTCTTTGAAAGTTTTTCTCTAAATTTTACATAGTATGTTTTGGTGGACCATTAATAGCAATGCTGTGGCTTGACCAACAAAGATACATTTTGTGTGCGTGTTCCCGCATTAAAAATTCCACGAAGCTTCTTCACATTCGCAATCCTTGGTTGTACCCAGAAAATAGCGTACAGCTTGCTGTCTTCCACTGAAGCCCAGGTCATCGTGGCATCTGCAGCTAAGTTCAGATCCCAGAGCAGAGCTCTCTGGTGGACGATGCGCTGTTCGCTGGCATATGCTCCAGGTCTCACTCTGAGGATGCGAATCCCTAAGGGCTTCTTGATCATTTCCAAAAATGGAAGCTGGGAATCAGAGTTGCTTCTCTGAAAACAAAACAGAACTCAGTGCTGCCGGAAGTTAGAACTGAGCAGAAATGGATTTTTTAAAGAACAGTAAAAACAAGGAATTTAAACAAAATGGCAAAGAAATGCAAGGACACCATTCGTGTCCATCAGTTGGCTTTATGACACATTAGAGAGGTTCTGTCCCTACCATGGAAATTTCTTATTTATTAAAAATAAACAGGGCTTTGTGTATTTAAGTAGAAAAGTGCTCTTGAGTTGCCTTCCAGTGGAAAAGTAAAGAATAAATTTGTGAAATACTTGATGTGATCTTCTTTATTTATTTTTAAATACGCAATGTGTTGGCGGGTTGTAGCTCAGCGGAAGGGAACTTGCCTATCATGCATGAAGCCCTGGGTTCCTTCTTTCATACCCCTGAAACAAAACAAAGCTGCAAAACAAGTGAACAAAACACACATTTATATGAAATAGAAACTTAAATGATGTTTGGCTACATATACTCAAGGCTTAGAAGAATAGTGGCTTGCCATGTTTCTTTAGTTTTCTGGAAAAGAAGTCAAAGCTAATATGGTAGTCCTGTGGTCAACGAAAAAACGTGTTTCTTCTGTCTCACCATCATTCTAGCGTGTAAGTTTCACTTAAAGGTTGCCTCATACTCCAAGGTGGCCACTGGTACTCCCTATGTCTTGTAATTTAAAGGCCATGAGAAAGAAGGAATGGCCAAAAGGGCAAATGAGTTTCACCCCCTCCTAGTTTAAAAGCTTTCCTGGAAAGCCCATGCAGCACTACTTAAACCTCCTTGCCCAAGGTATAGTCATGTGGCTTCATCTGGAAGCCTAGAAAGTGGTCTCTCACTTGGCTCCCTGCTAGGGTTTATTGATATTGAATAAGAGAAGAGCTGTGGTGAGGCGATTGTTTGTAACAACCACAGCCAGCAACCTTTGGACACTAAAAATGGAGATGAGGAGCACAAAGCAAGTCTGTCCTTTCCCTTCCCTTCCCTTCCCTTCCCTTTCCTTCCCTTCCCTTCCCTTCCCTTTCTTTCCCTTTCTTTCCCTTACCTTCCCATTTCTTCTTTGTTCCTTATGCAGAAACTTCACACCGAGCTATATCTCCAGCTCTTTTTTAAAATTTTTTATTTTCAGGCAGGATCTTGTTAAATTGGTAACTTGCTGAGGCTGGGCTTGATCTTGCAATACCCTTGCCAGAGTACTAGGATTACAAGTCTGTACCACCACACCTGGCTCAGCTTCTTCCTGGTGTGCTCATATTCTGATTTCTAAATAAGCATTTTTAATCAGTTAAAAAGCTAAGACATACCTTTTTAAAAGAAATTAACATGTGAGGAGAGAGGTGGTACCTATCAGTCCAGGATTAGCAACCTAAGAGAAGCGCTAGTTCTCTATCTTGTTTAGACCTGCTCTGTCAGGTGCAGCCTCTCTGTGTCTTGGAGCTGGTTACTCTCTCCACACCCTGTGCCAAGCCCTGAATGGAGCAGGTCAGAGAGCAGGGCACTTACGCAGTATGGATTTCATGGTCTTTTTTTGTCTTTATTTAAGCAATTTGCAGAGATACAATTTTAATGATAGGTACTAATTATTAGCTGCTATTTAGTCATCTTATTGCTAAAAAGGCCTCTGCATGTTTGAAGAAGATAGACACAATTATAATAATATGACTAAAATCTATTGAATGCTTTATTAAGCTAGCATAGTCCAGGAGATAGGAATTTGGGTTATTTGATCGGAATGGCTTTTTAATTATAGTTTTAATATTTTAAGCCTTCATTTCTCACCTCTAATATGGTAATAGTAGCAGTTCCTTTCTCTATATTGAATTGTCCTCAGAATCAAGGACTGATCAGATGGCTGGTCCTGAGTACATGCTCAATAAATGTGAAGGAGATGTGATTTTATTCCAAATACGCTGTATGTTCAGCATTCTGCAATTATTTTACATTTTTCAGCCTCATAAGTCCATAGGGTATATTTGAAAATACTAGCTTTATTGAGATACAATTCACATATTATAAAATTCATCCTTTTAAATGTACTGTTTTTATTATATTCACAAGTTGTGTAAACATCACTACAGTCAAAGTATAGAGTATCTTCATTGCTCCAAAGAAAAACCACTTTCCATTAACGCCCACTCTTCATTTGTCTCCTCTCCATCAATTCCTGCAAACCATTAATCTACTTGCTCCTTCTGTGAATTTTTTTTCTGGACAATTGACATACATAGAACCATACTATATATGATTTTTTTGTGTACAACCTCATTTCAGTACTTCACTGCTTTTTAAAACCAAATAATATTCCATTGCATGAGTAGACCATGGTGGGTGAGCAACTAGTCGTCTACTGATGCACACTTAGCTTGTTTCTACCCTTTGACTATTATGGGGAATGTTTCTGTCAATATTTGTATATGTGCTTTTGTTTGTATCAGTGTTTTAATTTTTATAGCTATTCACTTTTTATTTTTTAATTTATTAAAAATTCAAAGTGAATGGCTATAGAGATGTAGAACTGTTTCAGTTACTTTAACAACTGTGTAGTCTTCCATGATGATGAGTTTATTTCAATAGTCCCCTTAGGATGAATATTCCACTTCTTTTACTGTTACAAAAACTGTTACAATGAATACCCTTTTACATCTATATTTCACACATAGAGTAGTATAAGAGAAAGCTACATCTCTACAGGTAGAATTGGTGAGTCAAAATATATCTTTTTTTTTTTTTTGAAAGATCTCCCCTTCTCAATGGAGGTTGTTCCAACCACACTCCTAACTGTTAGAAAGACCTTAAAGGCAATATTTCTCTCTGGACCTAGTATAAAGAACAGGTTGGCTTTCCCCTGAGTTGGTTTATTTTTGTCTTGTGGAAAATGTGACTCATAACTCACCAAGTTTGCATTATGTTACATGCTTTGAGCCAGGTTTGTGGTCCACCGTTAATAAGCATATGAAATTACAATAAGGATTTTTTTGTTAGTGCCCCTCTATTTTTTCCCATCATGTGATATTGGAAAAGCATTACATGAGTCTTGAGTCAGTTTCAGTTCTAGCTGTAGGACCTCAGAGCTCCAGAAGACTAAGACTGCTGTAGAATCTGGCTGCCAGCCAGGAAAGCTTTTACGTTGTGGGTGAGTAAAGAGCAAAATCCACCCTAGATAGAATACTTGAGGCTAAATTGATATTATAGAGGACAGAAATCACTATCTTTGCTTTATTTCATAATAAACCAGGGTAAGACTGCATCCCAGGGCCCTGAGGTGTTCAGCGGCTTCCTGCACAGCTTGGTTCTGACTTGCAGTGGGAGGGTAATGGAGGCTGAGCCTCTGCCCTCCACATATTATTGTCAGAGACAAAGTCTTGGGGGAGTTGACTCCACTTAGTGTCCAGTAGAAAGGATTCGCTTTCTTCATATCCTTCCTAAAGCCAAAGGAAATTCCAGTAAAACTACAGATACGAATTTCCAAGAAAGCACAAAGAAGAAATTTGTATGGTTGCTGCAAGATCTGCTGACAGTGCTGTTATTCTTCAAGTTAGCATTCATTCAGCATTCACTCCACTTGGGACCTCTTTTGTTGTGTACGCACTATGATCCTACAGCTCTGACACAGAACTGAAAGTCTGCAGAGAAATCATCACACCAGTCATTACGATGGAGTACAGATCGTTCAAGATAGGAGAAGGTCTAGGTGCTCTGGGTGCAAACACAAGAGACCTCTTACATAATCCATTCATGCAGCAAATACTGATTGAGTACCTATACCATGGCCAGCATTGTGTGGGATATGGGGAAATGCAATGAAGAATAGAGGCAAGTACCTTCCACTCCTAGGCATCACACCCACTAGGCAAGCATTGTACTATTCAACTGTGTCCCCAACCTCTGTCATTTATTAAACGCTTAGTATATGCTAGAATAACTTAAAGTGTAATAACTCCTTTGGTTCTTCCAGTGATGTAGACCTTATTACTATTAATTAGGAAAGACAGAGGCATGTAGGTCCTGGAATCAACATTTGACACTAACACTTGGGCTCCCCAGCCCATGTTCCTGGCTCACACTGTGTGTGCCTGTCTGATTTCTTTGCATATATGTTGATGAGGGAGAGAGAGAGCGATGGAAGGGTGACCTTAGGGAAAGTTTCCTACCGGCAGTGACATGATTGATAATAAAGACACGTAGCCTGGTAGGAGTCCCTGGGATAGGAAAGTTGGTCCACCTAGTGGAGATGCTTTCGGGAAAGCAGGGAGACTGGGAGTGTGAGGGGCTGCAGGTGGGCCTGACTCTGCAGACTGGCAGAAGTCTTGTGAGTTTCCTGCAGACTGGAGCCTGTGTGCAGGGACAGCTGCTGCTCCGCTGGATTTCTTTCCCCTGGTAGATCCTCACCGTGTCACTTTTCTCTTGTTTTCCTCATCTGGGTGGTTGGCAACTTTTCTAGCCAGGCTAAAGTTTGGGCAAGGTGCCAGGAGACTCTGAGACCTGTGGTTTGAGTGGCATTTCCTCTGGCTTTGTCCAAACCTCCTGGCCCAGAGCTAATTACTGCCACCTGAGTTTGAAAAGTCTTTGAAGTTTTGAATACCTTCTCCTGGGACAGCAGGAATGTCTCAGGTTGAAAAACAAGGTGGTATCTGTGTGTCATTGACCTTAAAGCCTTCTCCACATTATTCAAAACGCTCAGTTGTCTTGATGTTTGTTTTCCAATATGACAAATGCTCAGTTTTACTGCAGTTTAGAACACTTTCATTGCTCAGCGCCTCAGCAGGGAGACCTCATTCTAATCAGTTTTTCCGTGTCACTCTGGGATAAAGGTTTTAATTGTGAGAAGACTCCTCTTTGTCTGCCATCTTCTTAGCTTGAATATTGTTCACAATTTGGGCCACATTTTTTTTTGTAAATGTCCTCTGTGTTTCAGAATATGTAACAACATCCCCGTCCTCTACCTCCAGGTTCCTGTAATATTTCCCAAGCTATGACAACCAATTATGTCTTCGGACATTGTCAAATGGCCCCAGAGGGCAGCATCATCCCCCATTGAGACTGGGGCTCTGCCGTGTAGAAATATGCATCAGCTGCGGTTCTGTGCCATGCAGACATGCTGCATTATATGCAGTTTCCATTTCTGTAGTTCCAGCCTAAAATTATTGAATGAAAAATTCCGGCAATAGCTTATCAGTTTTACATTGCACACTGTTCTGAGCAGTGTGATGAAGTCTCACTCCAGCACGATCCACCTTGTCCAGGACATGAGTCATCTCTCTCCAGCATATCCACACTGTGTATTTTACCTGCCCATTCTTCACTCAGTACCTGTCACAGTTGTCAGACGGACTGTTGTGGTGTCTCAGTGCTGGTGACCAAATGACCCTTATTTCACTTAGTAGTGGCTCCCAAGAATAGTGACTTCAGCAATTCAGTTGTGTCAGAGAAGAGGCAACCTGTGCCCCCCCCTTTTAAGATTATTTTTTCTTGCTTTTTTTTTTTATTTTAAAGAGAACAAAACAAAACAAAACAGAAAAAAGCATATCAGAACAAAACAGTGCAAGCAACGCAGGATTTCAAAACAAGACAACAGGAAATCAACAGTGGCTACCATAATGTCTCCTTTTCTTCGCAATAGTTGTCCATATCTTCACATACAATGAATTCAAACAAAACAAAACAGTATAAAACTGATCAAAACAAAAGAATGAAAGCATTATAGGCCTTCAGAACCACACAATAGGAAAATCAACAATAGCTACCATAATGTCTCTTGCTCTCTTCAAAATAGCTGTCCGTACCTTCACACATCTTGAAATCAAACAATACAAAACAGACTAAAGCCAATCAAAACAAAGAATAAAAGTATTATTGGACTTCAAAACAAGATGATAGAAAATCAGCATTGGCTACCATTATGTCTCGTTTTCTTCAAAGTAGCTGTTCTTACCATAACACATGATAAAATCAATTCTTGTAAACACTTCAAGAGGAGTTCTAGGCATGTATAAGCCTATACATGTACATCTATCCTTTGTGCGTTAGAGGGTAAAACAAAGCAAAACAAAATACAAGAAAAACAAGAAACAAAAGAGACAAATCAGTAACAATAACAATATCAGCTTTCAAAACATAACTAAGGGTGCCACTATAAATGTGGGTGCACATGTATCACTGTGGTATGATGTTTTCAATTCTTCTGGGAATATGCCTGGATGCGGAATAGCTGAGTCAAATGGGGCTTCCAATCTCAGCTTTTTGAGGAACATCCAGACTGATTTCCACAGTGGTTGCACCAGTCTACACTCCCACCAACAGTTCAGAAGAGTTTCTGCTTCCCCGCAGCCTCTCCAGTATTTGTTAGTGGTGGTTTTCTTGATCCTAGACCCGTGCCCTTTTGGTGTCATCTCTCAATTTCACAAGAAGAAAGATAAGAGTATTATGATTGGGGTGAGAGAGAATGAGAGACAGAGGTGTGCATTTGTATAACTTTTAGCACCGTATATTATTATAATTGCTCTATTTTTTATTAATCTCTTACTGTGCCAAATTTATAAGTTATCATGGGTGTATGTATTTAGGAAAAAACATAATATATAGAAGGGTGAGTACTCTCCACGGTTTCAGACACCTACTATGTGTCTTGGAATATATTCCCCACGTATAAAGGGGAACTAATGGAGACCTGTTTTATTTTTTTGTTTCTATGGTTTATTTATTTTGCTACATTTTATTTTACTAGCACATGTTTGTAGCCCATAATGATTGCATTCATCGTGGGGACACCTTAATTCTTTTTATACCCCCTTCCCTTCCTTTCCATCCCCTCTCCTTCCATTTCTTGGTCTCTGTATTTTTTATGAGCTGTGTGGTATATAGCAAAAGGCTGTTTTGTACTATTCCAGTAATTTGGAATTTGACATTTGTCTATCTACTCTAGTGAAATTAATGTTAATAATAAAATACTAAAGCATGCAATTAGAAGATGCACGTATAAAGAGTAACACTGACTTTATCAAGCAGTAAGTGTTGGATACCTCATGAGGCATGGGTATCCTTCGAGGCATGTATAATTATTTCTGTAGCTAATCATGAAAATGATACTCAAATAGGTAAGTTTTTTGCTCAGTCAGACTGCTAGCATAGTTTTACTCTTTTATTTCATTCCAAGCCTCCTCTTTTTATAGCTTTAGGCGAACCTCTCAATGTTAAATTTGTGATACAGCAAAGAAATATTTTCATGTTTCGACCATTGTTTATTACTTGGTTTAGTCCATCATGTAAATTGCAGACTTTTCTAAAATTTTCAACATTAAAAGGTGAAAATGATATTTTATTTTTGTTATTGTGAGTTTAGAGAAAATATGTTCCCCAAATGCCACTGGTCATTGTCAATTTAGCAGCATCTCCGGACAGCAAGCACACTGTAACCTCTTGAATAATTGTCTCACTTTCAACTCTTCTAGTAATGATTTAGTATCACTTTATTGATGAGTTGAATAAATGGTTTCAAAAATAAAACAGTCAATATAGCTGAGCCACCAATCATAAAAAAGTACATGGAGGTTTGCCTGGGTCACACACTGGGAATTTGAGCTCAGGGAGCAGCATACAGCCTGGGAGGCAGAGACCTGCCGTGTCACCTGTGTGCCTTGTCACTAAGTTGCTGAGGGTTGCGTTTTTTCTTTTTAAATTTTATGGACAATAATAGATTTTAGCTCACACAGCTTGAGTGACACCTAAATGAGAACGAATGTGTGAAATGCTTGGGTGAGGGCTGTCATTTGAGAAGCAGCGAAGACCCATGAGGATGTTAACGGTAGTGGTAAATCATAATCGTTCACATATTGACAGTGTGTAGTTTCTCTTATCTTCACAAAACAAAAATGTCTTGCACATACTGTCAATTTCACATCTCTTCACAGCAAGAACAAATGCTGGAAACATGTTTCTATCCTGAAAATTGTCTGTGCAAATCTGCAAATGTTTCCTTTCTGGCCACCTAAGTTTCCTATTCTTGAATTCTTGGGCTTAAATTTTTTTTTTTTATAACGTGACTATTATTATTCTTCACCTTTCTACCCTTTTTTTTGGCAACATCTGCTCATGCATTTTTTTTAAACAGTGCTTTCTCAACCATGGAATTCATTTCTCTTTCTTTCTTTGAGAATGACATTCTAATTTTCTGTACAGAGCCCTCATATAGAATGGTTTCTACTCAGTGCTGCTCCAATAATGTGGAGGCGTGATGCGTGAACCTTACTGAAATGCTTCCTTTGAAAGTAAATGCAGCGATTCAGTTTTAGAAGATGCATTTTTAATGATGAATCCCTAATTGGAGACTTTAATATTTTGTCACAGCAGATAAATGTTTCCCCAAGTTTTTTAGTGCCTGTTACTAATTATAGAAATATGTTCCATTTAGTCTATGGGGAAATGTATTCATCTTGGAGTTTTGGGCTTAGAAACAAAAGCTACTGATATATGAAAACATTGATGTGACAAATGGTGACTATAACCTTTTTCCCTGGTTTAAAAAAATAACATTGTGTGGAAAGAAACTTTTAAGGAAGTGTGTGTCATATAATTGTTTTAAAGACTGTTTTTTTTTAAGCGATGTCTCTCAGTGTGATTGAATGCTTGTACCCTACACATCCTGTACTCGCCCCATAATGATGTTAAACCTTGCCAGTTGTGGTGTTACACCCCTGTAATCCCAGGGAGGCTGAGGCAGGAGGATTGAAAGTTCAAGGCCATCCTGGGCAACTTAAAAAGATCTTGTCTCAACATACAAAATAAAAAATAGCTGGAGATGTAACTCAGTGCAAAGTCTCTGGGCTCAATTCCTAGCACCACAAAAACAAGAGAAAACAACAACAAACCTAAGATATTAAGTCTTGTTTGGAAATGTCAGATCCATTCTATGGCTCTTGGATATCTAAAAGAATTGTTTATGAAATTCAAGTTGCCAGTATAACTTTCTCCCACTCATTTACTGATTCTGACTGAAAAAAAATATTCAAAGAAATAATGGCTGCAAGAATTTGGCAGAAGGAAATGAACCCTTCAAGTGCTGAACAGAAAGAGCTATCTCCTCATAATCTCTTATCTAGCAAAAATGTCCTTCAGGAATGAAGATGAAATTAAGATGTCAGATGAAGGAAAACAGAAATTTGTCACTGGTAGATCTACCTTAAAAGAATAATTAGTGGAAGTTTTCTAAATAGAAAGGAAATGATACCAGAAGGAATCTAGGAACGTTGGCAGGAATGAAATAACACAATATGCAAAAAATAAAATAGATTTTTCTTCCTGTGATGTTTTCTAAATTATCTTTAAAGGTCAAAACAAAAGTTATAACATTGCTTGATGGGGATATAAACGTATATGGAGGAGATATTTAAGACAGTTGTAAACAGATGAAGTAAAAATTCTTAAATGATGAGGTTTAGTGCCCAAATTGGCATATATTCATCCCAAACTCTATATATGAGCTTTTAAAGCAGCTTTATTCATAACAGCCATAAAGTGGAAACGATCCAGATGTCCTTCAATGGGTGAATGGGTAACAAAGTATGATATAGCAACACCATGAAATGCCACCACCTGGGTGAATCTGCAGAGAATTCTGCTGAGTGCAGAAAGCCAACCCAAAGGGTATATACTGTGTAATCACGTTTGTACAACCCTGTATTGAAATGCCACACTTATGTAAATGGAGAACAGATTAGTGGTTGCAAAGGAGTAAGGACAGCGTGGGGCTGGGAGGAAGAATTTGTGGAGATAAAGGGCAAACCAGGGAAGCGCTCTGTAATCTGCGCTATATCAAAGTCTACATCCTGGTTGTGATTTTGTACTAGAGCTTTGCAAGATGTTCCCTTCAAGAGAAATTAGTAAACAGGTTATAGGATCTCTCTGTAGTATTTTTTACAATTGTATGTGAATCTATCATTATGTCTAATTAAGATTAATTAAAAAATTTAAAAAATCGTGTATGTGGTTCTGCCTACTCTCCTGGGCTCCTGTTTCCCCCCAGAAAAGCCTTGAATACCCAGCTAGAGAATCAGATACCATGCTGTACAGAGCTGGGTCATCCCAGGCAACTTCACGATCACTCGTGACTCTACTACTGCTCATGTGTGAATGAATTCAGCCATGATTAATGAAGCCAGCTCAGTTCAGCACCAGCAGTTATATTCATGGGAACTGATAAATACAGCTGTTGTTCTAAGCTGCAGAACTCTAGGGTGGTTTCTAATACAGCCGTTGCTAAGTGTTGTAGAAATTCTACCTAGGATGGGAAGGTGTCAGCCTCAGAAAGGGGAGGGGAAGAGGGTTCAGGCCTACTCTCTTATCTTTTGTCAGACAACAGACTGTTTTGGAGGCTGGAATGACATGAGTCAGATGGGAAGAGCAGGAAGCTGTGGGGGATAAGGACTGAGAAGTAGGCAGGGCTGGTTTCAGAAACTGGAACTTAGTCCTGGTGGTTTGAATCAGCTGATTATTCAGACTGAATTTTGGAAGCCCCAGTTACCCTCCCCCCCCGCCTTTTTCCTTTTTCTTTTTCTTTTCTATTTGCAGTACTAGGGATTGAACCTTGAGCCTCAAGCATGCAAGGCAAGTTCTCTACCACTGAGGTGCAACCCCAGCTCAATCATTTCTTTTATAACAAATGCTCATTAGATGCGCACTACCAAGTACTCTACAACAGCAGCCTATAATCATTGTTTCCATGCTGCACCTTGCAGTACCTGGGTATCTATCCTGCACATAAGAAAGCTACCTTTTCAACTTTTCTTTGCATACTGCTGTTTCCCCAGTGCCTGGGGCATTCTTAGCACATAGTTGATGCTCAGTGATATTTGCAGAATTACCAAACAAATGAAAGAAACAGCAAGTCACTACTTGCTTGGATGATATGAGCTGTTAGCCATCATGAAGCTCTTACTGCATATAAAACAATATGCTGAGTACTTTAAAGACATTAAGTCATTCCATTTTCACTACAACCCTTTAGCAAAGGTAGTGTTATTAATTTGCTTTATTTTTTTGGCCCTGGGAATTGAACTCAGGACCTTGCACTTGCCAGGCATATTAATTTGCTTTAAAAGTAATTATGTATGCAGTGTATACATAATTGCCCATTCATTATGGCTAATGATATAATGTGCATATAGATTTAGATGTTTAATAGGCCCAACAAGCTCAGTGTATCTCTCATTGATGTCCACATCCTCTTACTACCCCTGGTCCTCTTTCAGATTTTCTTGGGTAATGGAAACTCTACCTTCCACTTGGTAGAGCTAAAAATCTTAGAATCATCTTTGACTCTTCCTTATTTTCATCTCGTATCAATCCTATCAGTAAAACTTGTTGAGTATACTTGTCAAATATATCCAGATTCTGCACATGTCTTACCCTTCCTCTACTTCTAGTCTGGTATAAATTGTCATGCTTCCCATATGGCTTATATAGCAGCCACCTAACCAGTTACCCTTTACCCTGCTTTTGGTTTACCACTGTACACTTGACATAGTTGGGCTACATCATTTCCATTCAATACCTTTCATCTCATGCAGAGAAAAAGCAAAAGTCTTTGCAGTGAGACCACAAGGCCTGTCCAGTCTGACCCATTCTCAACAGCACCACCAGCCCTGACCTCTCAGCTGCTGGCTTCTTAATTCTCCCCTCGCTGTGTCTGTCTCAGATCTCATTTGCTGTTCCAACTAGAGACCTTTTCTCCAGAGTGTCCACTCTACTCCTTAGCTTCATTTAGGTTAGTTGTCATCTTCTCGACCTGATTTCCAGTCTCAGTACCTACCCTTAGCAATTCCCATCCCTTTCCTTTGGCTTGTTTTCCTTCCTGGTGCTAAACTCTGTCATATGTTATTAGTTGCCTTTCTGTCACTAAGAAAAGCACTTTAAAGGAGAAAAGGTTTATTTGGCTCACAGATTCGGGAGTTTAGTCCAATGTCAGCTAGCGTGGTTGCTTTTAGGGCTATGATAAGGCAGATACATAGTAGTGAAACGGGATGATAGAGGAAAGCAACTCATGTCTTGGCAGCTGGAAACAGAGAGAATGAGAGAGCCAGAGAGGACAGGGCCAGGGACTAGTCCCCAAGGCCATGCCTCCATGATCCACTGCCTCCTAGGAGGTGCCATCTCTTGTTTCCTTCACCTCCCAATCGTGATATAACATTGGGATCTGCATTGTGGATTTGGTGAAATCAGAGCCTTTGTGACCCCAAAGCCACAGAAGTCCATCCTATGGGTGAACATCTGAGATTATTTTAGGGGACTTTGGAGATCTAAACTATAACCCCATGTAATTTGCAATTTGTTTAGTATAAAGCCCACGTCCACGCACACACACACACACAGACACACACACACAGAATGTTATAGGCACAGGTGTCTTATTGATTGTAAAGTCAATGAAAGTAGCAGAGTTCCTCTATAAGTTTTACAGTCCTCTCTCTTCGATGTAAACAGTGACACAGTGCCTGGCATCTAAGAGACACACCGTGATATTTGATAAATGGGTTAATGAGTGCTGTCAGCTTCACTTTTCTCTTTGACTAGGATGCTCACTCATAGTTTAGCTCCTCCTACAGTTCTGTCACTGGTTTTCTCCAAAAGGCTAATTAGAATCAGAAGTTAAACACATACACGTAACCGCTCTAGCTTCTTTCTGCACTCTTCCTGGTGCCGCATTTTTCTCTCACTTGGTCCATCTGGAGACTAGAAAGCCACTGGGGGGAAGGAAAGACAAGGAAACAAGACCATCTCTTTTGATGCTGACTTTCTTGACATGTAGGCCAATGCCCTGCTGACCAGAGAAGGGTTTCTTATGGTCAGTTCATGAAACTTCTTTCAAAATATTATTTTTTGCAGTGCTGGGGATCCAATCCAGAGCCTATGCATGATAGACACGTGCTCTGCATTACTTTTTTGATTATACTAAACACTCTGTGTCTACTACAGGACATGTACACCATTTGTAGGTGAAGAATGTACAATGAAGGAAGCAGCAAAAGAATGTGATAGGGAAGCGAGGGACCAGTTGGTGCAGGTTCCATAATGTCTTGTTAAAATGTTAGTTTTTACCCTAAAGGCAATAGGCAGCCACATAAATGCTTTAAGTAGGGCAGCAAAGTGGTCGAATTAGTGTTTTAAAGTTCATCCCAGACATTAAGGTAGAAAATGGATTGAAAGTGGCAAGATTGCAGGTTAAAAGACCCTCTGAAAGCCGAAGATGGTGGCTTAGATTAGGGTATAAGTCCCCTGCAGAGAGGTAAAGATATTTTAGGCTTAGCTAGAGGTTGAACTACATTGGGTTTGGTGATTGATGGATTGTGTTAAGGAGTAATTTTCAAAAGCCAGTAATGACTCCAATACAGATGTAGAAGGAATGTGTATTAAAGATTCTACTTAACTCATTCATTAAATGAAGGAACAAAGAGATTATTATAACTAGTTCAAAAGGTAATCCAGAGAACCCATACATGTATATAGCCAGATAGTAAAATGAGAATTCGAAAGGAGACTAACCTCACTTCATGGACAGGGATTGTGAGGAAGTAAATTGAATCTCTACTGAGCAGGACATAACTTGCATCTTCTGGGACTGGAATTGCTTTGCCTTGCTATCAATTACTTGTGATTTATAGATTATAACAGTTTCAGCAGAACTCTGGAAGGATTATGCCAGAGAATGCATAGTTTTCCACTGGGTATGGGTTTTTCCCTGTAATTAATAGTGTGTGTGTTAGAGAGAGAGAGAGAGAGAGAGAGAGAGAGAGAGAGAGAAATAGAGACAGAGACAGACTGACTTAGAGACAGAGAGGGAGAGAAAAAATTCAAAGTTTATAATCTTACATGAACAACTGCAACTAAGCCCTATTTACAGATGGGTATATATATATATATATATATATATATATATATATATATATATATGCACTGGAATAGAAACATATTAGAAAGCAGTGGCAATCTCATTTTTATTCTTAATAATTTGCTAATAGCATTTCTTATGGTATAAATGTTATTCATGTCATTTTTAATGATGATCATTTCCAGTTTACAGATATGCTATAATTAATCAAAGCAGTCCTCCGGAACATTTAGAGTATCTCCAGTTGTTACTCCAAGGAATTCTATTTCTATATGTTTGCATATTTCCTTAATTATTTCCTTGGGGAATTTTCTAGAAGTGGTATTTCTGGATCAAAGTGTAGGCATAATTCTGCCTCTAGAAAGGTTTTCCTAATTTATTTCACCACCAGTAAAGGTTTCCATACCTAATTTATTTTTTGTGAATGCTTTTTAAGTATTTTAAATCCTCTTTACACATGTTTTATTTTGTGATTAATTATTCCATTTTGCTGATATTTTTCTTTGCAGTGAATTTAAACTGTACCTTGCTGCGCACTGTGCAACTCTTCTCCAAGTTAGCATTTCTTTCCTCACAAATGAAAGGTATGGAAATGATAGGAATAGAATCATATCACAAAGATTTTTCTTTCATAAAATGCATAATTCTGGCTCATTATTTTTAAAGGTAGCTACCTGCAAGTTAGGATTCAAAGATGGCAAAGAGTCTCCTTTGGGACTGTGCCTGTAGCAACCTTGGAAATCCTGTCATGACCCAGTCACCCTTACGTCTGGAGCATTTTAACCATCCTGGTCTCAGAGATCATCCAGGACAAAGCTCCGCTATTATAGAAGAAGTTTACAGTCCACAGCAGAGAGAATGGAGGGGAACCACTGCTGGATTCACTTCCGTGTCCTGTATCTTCCTGGTGAAAAACTCCTCCCTTCATTTCACTTCTAGACTGTGTTAACCTGCATCATCCTCTCTAGATGTTTCAGAATCCTCAGATTGTGACATTTTGTCAGCTTGAGAGAGACTGAAGATCCTGACTCAGAGACGGGGTAGTGGCAGCCAAACGGGGAGTAGAGGACTACAGAGGCCAGCAGGGGGTCAGTTCGCCTGGACATTAGCTTGCTGTCCTTGTGCTGAGGAAGCCCATGGTGTTAAGGGAGGCAAATGAAGCCAAGAAAAAACTGAGAAGCTGCATGAGATACTTCTAATATAGTTAGAAATACTTTGCACCCTCAAATTCTTAGACTTCTGTCAAGGATACGGAATACGATGTCATGTACAGAAGGAGTATGACATCCTTGTCAAAGCAAGCTCTTCTTTCAGACTGCCAGAAGACTCTGGAGGGCGAAAGGAGTGTCTAAGACCCCAGTTTCAGAAACACTCCTTTCCAAACTGTCTCTGTAGGTGAACACTTGGGGCCAGCGCACTTAAAATCACAAATGCAAATGTCACACTGAAATAGATTAGCTATAAAGTAGTCCTCCAGATGAAAGAGCATATGGTTACAACTATATGTCTCTTTTTAGATATGATAAGCATGAAAATAAACTTCTTACAGATGGTTCGACCCTCAGTATGAATTTGTGCATCTCTGGGAATTTTTTTCTGGAAAAAAACATCCTGGAGTAATAGTTTAGAGTTAAGCAAACCTAAATTGGACTCCTGACTTGTTTCAGCTAGCTTTTGGTCCCTGAGCAAGATGCTTAACCTTCCTGGTGCTACATTTCCTTATCTGTAAAGCAGAAACAATGCTAACACCTTGACTGTGGGGAGGATTAATAGAAATCATGCAAACAAAGTGCTGGGCATTCTGTATTGTTCGAAGGAAGACTTCAGTCAGTGGCAGTCACTGGTATTAACATCGTGGATGAGAAAAATACTTGATTGGCTTTGGAGAGTTGGCAACATAGGGCTGGGCTTTTAGAAAGAGGCAAATTCGACTTTCCAATAAATCCCCAACTTATGAACCTTCAAGTTGCAAACTTTCACAGGTACAAAAGGACTTCTGGTTAGGGATGTTCACATTCAGAGGCACAAACAGATTGCAGGAGTAGCTCACATGTCTGCTGGCCATTGTCACAGCTGTGCGGCTGTGTGCCTACTGCACAGGGCGACAGTGTAAGAGAGCCCAGTGCTCACTCAGAGCCCAGGGTGTCCGGAAGCCAGAGGAAGAGCAGTGGTGACATGGAGGGGGTTGCTAGGAAGTGCAAAGCAGTAAGAATGGAAACCAAAGTGAAAACAATTGAGAGATTGTTTTCTTGTAACATGAATCATTCAACCATTGGCATGGCTCTAAAGAACATGGACAAGATCACTGGAGGTGTGAAGTTTTTTATTCTTTACATTGTATGTTTATGTCAGAGGTATGTAAGACTCACTATACCAGACTTTCAAATGTTCTCCTGGTAAGTCAGGGATTTACTGTCTATAGCTGTAACCTTAGAGCTTGGGGAGAATGCTGTCAGAAGAGATGGATGATGTGACAGAAGAAAGGGAATGTCGATATCTGTGAAAACAACTGTAACCTTATCGCCCCACCCCCATTTACATTTTCACTTCATAGAATACTGTGGAAACTATTTCTATCCCAACAGTTCCCAATAGCCTTCCAGGACTATCCCCAGGAGACAGGATGCTCCTGGGTTTGCATGAGAATTGCACCCACATCAGCTGCAGACCCGCAGTTCCCCAAACTCTACCAGGGAGACTGGACATTGGATGGTCAGGTGGTGGGGGTGTGGTTTGAAAAAGCCTCAGCTCACTATGTTCATGTAACCTTATTGAAGTAAAATTTTTGCTTGTTTGAAAGATGAGGATTTTACTCCTCTGTTTCCCCCAGGAACCTAGGAAGGGCTTGTCAAACAGATTTCTTTCTTTCCCTTCCTCCCTCCCTTCCTCTCAACCTTCCTCCTTCCTTCCTTTCTTTGCTGATACAGGGAATTCAACCTAAGACCTTTGCCCTGAGCTCTAGGCCTCTTTGTTTTTTTAATTTTGAGACAGTCTTGCTAGGTTCCCCAGACAGAGCTCAAACTTGCAGTCCTCCTGGTTCAGCCTGCCAGAGTGCTGGAATTACGCACATGCACCACGCTGACCTGCTCACAAATGGATTTTTATGTTCATCAAAGATGAACAGAGCTAAGAGTTGGGAAATACTACCATAGACCACAAGTTAACAAGCCATGGCTTACAGGCCACATCTGGCCCACTGTTTAGTTTTGTGCACAAAGTTTTACTGGAAGGTAAAACCCACTCATTAACATATGGTATATGGCTGCTTTCATGCTGAAACCTCAAATATGAGTAGTTGTAACACAGCCCTTAGGACTGTCAAAGACAAAAGAAAATATTTATATTGGTCATTTAGAGAGCTTGCTTGGCCATAATAAAGTGCTAAGTACTCGACTTTACTTAGGTTTCCTCTTATCTCAAGCTTACATGGGTACAGTATAATATTCCCTTTCAGCAGGAATTTTGTGACTAAAATTTGCTTCCTGTTAATCTTCATAGTTGTTCCTGTGTCCTCCAGAAATTTAACTGTGACTGTGACATTGTGATACACTGCTAGTAAAATTAGGCTCTCTAAGCAAATTCTTAATTAAACTTTTTTTTTCCAGCAGAAATCTTCACGAACTTATCAGAATATTCTTTCCTAGGAAAAGGAATGAATGATAATGTCAGAGATTTTAAACCAGGGCTGAACAATTGTTAAGGCCATCCAGTTTTAAAAGAATGGAAAGAAAATGGAAACAGAACATTCTGTTTTAGAGAAATTAAGGCTGAAAATTACACACAATAAATTACACATATCATCCCCAACAACAAAATAAACAGTGAATGAGATACTCATGTAGCTATTAGATCTGCTGCATATCCCCCCAAAACTGGGTGGTAAGTGCCTCCATTTCAGCTTTGACTGTGGCTGGTATGAATTGATTTGTCCAAATCAGAGGCTTTGGAGATACTCACAAAGCCTCATGTTCTTCAAATGTGTGCTCTCAGATCAACATACGTTCATGTATTACAGTGGTTCTGATTTATTTCTCCCAGGAGACATTTGGCATTGTCTGGAGACAATCTTGGTTGTCAGCTGAGGTAAGGGAGGATGCTGGTATGGCATTTAATGAATGGAGGCCAGAAATACTACTAAGTTTATTTTGTGTGGCACAAGACGCGCCCTGCTATGGTTTAGATCTAAAGTAGCCCCTCAGCCTCGTGTCTTTGGGAGGTGTTGGATTATGGTGGTGTGATCGCTGACTTGCTCTTAGGAGATGGGCTCTTGCCTTAGGTCACACTGTGGATGTGACCTGAAAAGTCCATCTCCCTTCCTGGTTCCTCTCTTCTCTCTCTGCTTCTTAGCTGCCATGAAATGAACTGCTTTTCTTCTGCATGCCCTTCTACCATGCTGTCCTGCCTTGGAGCCAGCTGAGCATGGACTGAAAAGTGAACCAAAACCAAGTCTTCCTCCTTTAAATTATGGCTGCCAGGTATTTCGCTCCAGTGACTAAGAGAACCCCTCCCACCGAAGAAAAGAAAAATTATCTGGCCCAAAATGTCAATAGTGAGAGATATCAACTGAAAGATAATTCTGTTTTCAAATGCTCCAGTAGTGTTTTTATCATTAGGATTACCTGCTACTTATGGTGAGTGAAAGCTTTCTATCCTGTTATGAAAGGAATAAAGATTTCTTTTAAGTAAAAACATCTGTAGTTTAAAAAGTCAATGGAGAGAAAAACGTTAACTAAACAATATTATTGACGGTAAGTAGGTTTGCTAAATAAGATAAGAAGGAGGTAAATTAATTTTTTAAAATCTGGCCTGAATTGTTAAGTGAATGGGATCATTCTCAAATTACCAGCTTCCAAGGCCAGGTCGGTGTTAATCCGACTAGCCTGCATGTGTTGCCCTGTTGAGCGAGTCCTGTTTGATTTTTCCCTAAACATACTGAGATATTTAGAATTTGAATGCTAAGAGGCCCTTTCAGTGCTCTCGGGACAGAGCAGGGAGCAGTTGGAAGTCTGAGTTTACTCCAGCTCAGCAGATCGCATTTCATCTTTGGCATGTGTCCCTCCATCACAAGGTGGCCTCTCGCGCCGCCCTATTCATGTGCTCTCTGTGTACCCCTTATTGGAGACCCCCCATTTCAGCAGACCTCACTGCCAAGCACTTATTAGAGAGTTCTTTGTCAGCAACCCCAAGTGGGAAGGATAGTACTGTCTGGAAGTACTTTATGAATATTTATGGCATGGGCTTGCAAATTAAAAATAAATACCTGGGGGACATGTTCAGGAGGATATTTGTCTGACTTCACCCCACAAGGTTCTGATTCAGTAGACCGTGGCTAATCTCTAGGAATCTGGGTAGCTGGCAATTATCTGGAGTGACGCTGGACCACATGAGAGTCACCGACGTCCCGCAGATGACAGAATAAAGGAAAGATCTTGATTGGACAGACCACATTCAACTTCTGGGCTGCCTGCTCCCATACCATGTGTGTGTGTCCTGACTTGCCTTTCTAAGCTGCCTTTTCATAAAACAAGTTTGAGTTCTCATCGCTTCATGAGACCATCATGTTTTGATTTATCCCACAATGCCTCTCCAGCAAGGTTGCACGTGAATTTTTAATATTTTTGCTGTTATTTTACTCTAGCATTACACTTTTATTCTTACTGCTTGCCAAAACAAAAGAAAAGCAGAAAGGGAGAAACAAAAGTTTCCTAACCTTAATACGAATGGGTCAGAGATGGAGCTCATTAGACGTGCTGAAATTGAGGAATCCGGAGCTTGCATTCAGCAGCCTTTGGAAAGAAGCCAGGCAAATCCTGGCTCAACTGAGAAGAAAATGAAATTTTTTAAAAAGTTGGAGATGCACTCATTAAAAATTGGAACTGAAAATTGAGGCATAAATTTGGGAAAGTGAAAAAATCTTTCTTAGCGAAAGTATCTTTTTTGGAACGCGCTAATTTTTTGCCTCTGTTTAGAGTGTTCGCTTTCTGAGCACTTTCTCATGGGCATGGCCAAAAGCGTGAGGTTCCAATGACAGAATGACAATCAAGACCCCTATTGCCTGCACCTTTGATTGGAACAAGTGGAGTGACCGTTACCCCCACTGTGATTATGTCCTTGGTTGGTGGCACAATAATCAGGGAGCCAGTTGTCCTCTCCGTTCCTCAGGCATAAGCGGGATGTGGTCAGAGCCTCTGCCAACCACAGCACCGAGAACGCTAAACTCCACCCTGAAGAGGATTCTGTGCTCGGACTCCTACCAGTGAGGCTTGGAACTTAGCTTCTTAAAGTAGTTTAGTCTCATGGTTAATTAGACCATGATGTGCCGCGGGGTGGAGACAGACGGACACTGGAGAATAATGTTACTAGATTAGGCTGTAATTACAATTTTAAGAAGCTGTTTAACTCTTTTTGTATCGTTCCATTTTGAAAAAAAAAATTTATTTTGAGATAAATGTAGATTTTCATTTGGTTGTGGGGAATATTCCACAAAGATCCTCCTGTGCCCTTTTCCAGTTTTGCTGATTTTAATGTTTTCCCAAAATACAGTGTGCTACCATAAATAGAATATTCCCATTGATACAGTGCAGATTATCACAGTGAGGATCCTTCATGCTGATGTTTGTAAGCATCCCCACTTTCCTTCACCTCACAACCCTAAACTCTGGTAGCTACTGACCTGTTTCCCATTTCTATCATTTTTTTTCTCAAGAGTGGTAGAAAGCATAGTCATGCTTTCCTATCGTACTGGGATGGGTTCCTAGTACCATAAAACCTGTTGGGTTTGACGTTTCTTTTCACTCAACATAATTCTCTGGAGATTTGTTAAAATTACTGCACACATTAAGAGTTCATTATTTTTATTGCTGAGTAGTATTCCATGATAGGGTATAATACAGTTTGTCTAACCATTCACTTCCTGAAGGTCCTATGCATAGTTTCTAGCTTTTGGCTATTCTGAATAAAACCACTATGAATATTCATATGCAGATTTTCATGTACGTGTGTGTGTAAATTTGCATTTCTGTGTCATAAATTTGTAAGTGTTCAACTGCTGGTTGTATTCTGGTTGCATAGTTTATTTTTTTAGAAAAAACCCACTTATCTTTCAAAGTGGCTTTAACAATTTACACTCCCATCAGCGTGTATGAGTGATTCAGTCTTTCCACAACCTTGCTAGCATTTGGTGTTGGTATCATTTATTGTTATGTTTATTATTTCAACCAATCTGATTGATATGTAGTGATATCTCCTTGTAGTTTTAATTCATACTTCCTTATCAGTGATGGTGTTGGATCCCTTTTCATGTGATTTGTGATTATCTGAGTATCCTCTTTGGTGAGATATCTTTTGTTCATTTGGATATTTTTAATGATATTTGAGTCATGTATTTTATATACTAGCCCTTGCTCAGACATGGAACTTGCAAATATTCTCTCTTGGTTTCTAGCTTGTCTTTTTATCTTCATATAGCAAAAGTGTTTAGTTTTGATGAGATTCAGTGTGTCATCCTCCTTCTGTGGACTCTGCTTTCAACATCAAGTCTCAGTACTCATTGTCCAGACCATAATCCTAAGCAATTCTTTCTAAAATTATTATAGTTCTATTTTATATTCAAGACAGCTTTAATTTGTGTATATCATGGGTCATTTAATCAAAGTGGGTTATTTTTCTTTTCTTTTTTGCCTGTGGATCTCCAGTTGATGCAGAACCATTCGCTGAAGAGCTTGGTCTTTCTCCATTAAGTTGCTTTCCCCTTCTCATTTCCATGTTTTGGGTCCCTTCATGAATTCAATAATTAAGAAAGATAAAAACCCATGCAATTGACTTAATTATACTAATACCTTTGGGTATTTAAGAAATAACAGTTTTCTTGATTTAATTACAGTATTAACTTTTGGTAAGCAGAACAAAAGCTGGCAAACAAAACCCCAAGTCTATTCTCATAATTCAGGGAAAACATTTAACATTTTGGTATGTTTTCTTTATCTTTTTTCATGCACTTTCAATATGATGATAATCACAATGTAAATAAAGTTTTATTTGTTTTTCTCTAAAGTGTTTCCTGGAACACTTTTCCAGGTCATTAGAAATTTGTTCTGAAATTCATTTCACATGAGCTACTAATGTTATCCTGTTGCTAGATAGTATGGTATAATTTACTATATTAACATTATGTGTACTATGTTACTATAATTTTAATGCAATGACTCTTATCCTATAGATGTATAATGTGTATTTTAATATTTGTGTGCACCACATTTACTATATACAATTACCAATGTTTTTCTATAGATGAATAACATACATTAATTATATATTATAGAAGTGTGATAATTTACTTTGTCATTTTGTATTAGTCAGCTCTCCTGTTGCTGAGACACCGTATCCTACACCCACAATTTAAAGGAGGAAAGGGTTAATCTAGCTTATGGTTTTAAGAGATTCAGCAGACTCAGAGGCAAAAATGTAATGGTGGAAGGGCATGGTGGAGCAAAACTGCTTTCTTAATGGTGCCCAGGAAGCAGAGTAGGGAACAGGGCTGGAAAAGATAGGGCTAAGGACAATGTATAGTGGCTAAAGTCACACTTTCGTGATTTACCCTGACATACCCAGGAGATCGCCTTACTAATCTGGCTAAGGTCATGCCTTCGTGACTTACACAGGCATACCTAGGATCTTGCTTTACTAATTTATTGGGTGTCTCTTAAATCAACGAGGTTAAGATTGAGTAGTTTCTAATTCTCATTATTATAAATAATGCTGCTAACATTTCAGTGTATGTCCATAGGGATCTGACACATATCTAACTCTTTATTCAGAAATAATTTGCAGCAAGAATAAATTTATGTTCTTTTGACCATTCCAATCAAGACATCTGATATTTTACTAGAATAGAAGAGTAAAATAGAATGTATCAGACACTGTGAATGAGTCATAGCAAACCTGAGTTCTTCATCCGTCTGTCAGGTATTAATAGAACTGCAATATATATTTTAAATCAACTATGGTTTGAATGAACAAATGTTTTATGTATGCTTTGTTTTGTTTTTTCTTAGAGAATCTTAAACTTTATAGTACATAAAGTGTATTTATAGATTGACTATATAAAATCACATATAGGTATAATTTGAAGGTAATTTAAGAATCGAAGATAATCATGGTGAACAATGCTCACTTATTTATCTTTAATATGAGCTTTCTCCTTTGTTATCTGTATTTTGGGCCTTTGCTTTAGGAAAAATTCCTATTTTTTTAAGATTAGCTGTGTCAAATGATCTCTGAAGATCACCAGTGGGGTAAAAATGCCACTCAGAGCTTTATCATCTGTTAATGTTATAAGTAATTTAATTTCTTATTAATTTTTAGACAAGTCTCACTTTATTGGATTTTTCGAGACCTTCATTTTTCACATGATTATTGGATCTTTACAGTTTCTCTCTTCTGTGTTATTAATATTTTCATAGACTATTTAGTTTTTATTGGCTGGTCCCATAGGGTGGTTTTGGCTACTACTACCAGACCCCAATTCAAGCTGGTTAAGTTAAAAGTTGTAATGTTTCTCACAGTAGAAGGATCCTGGGGCTATAGATGATTTCCAAGAAACTTCGAAAAAGGACTGGATCTCAAATATATGAGCTGAAATATTATAAAGAATTAAAATAACTCTTCTACTTAGAGCAGAAATGATCTAATACTTTCCTGCATTCCTACTGTTTACCTGTCATGCAGGTGAGTCAACTTGGCCACCAATTTCCATTTATAACCCTCAGCATTGATCCGTCTTCAAGAAGTCACCTTAGAGTCTCCGGTTTGGATTTTCTAAGCAAGAATCCAATTGGTGTTGATCAAATAATGATTCACTGATCTAGTGTTTGGCCCAACTCTTCACCGTCAGTTATGAGGAATGCCACATGGGGTGTCTCACTCTAAGACACATGTTCCTTAGTGTGACGGTGTGCTCTTTAGCATATTATCAAGTCTATGATTTTCAGATTTAATTGCATCTGAAATTAGATCATGTGTCATGAATGCCTATGTTATTTGCACTGATTGGGGATTTTAAAAAAATCTCTGGTGCTTTTTCTCAAATGTGCCTGGTGATCATTGTTATTAAAATATGGAAAAAATCTGCCTTCAGGTACTCATTTTCTTTTGATTCCAGTAATTGTCTGCACTGTGTACTTTGCACACTGTGGAAACAATTTGCTTTTTAAAATTTCATTTTCCCAAAACAGCATCAGATTCCTGGCTTGTGAGTATCTTACAGGTGAAGATTTCAAAAAGAAAACATTTAAATGCAAATGTTAGTTACAGTTGAGTCAATGGAGATGCCCAGCTTAGTTTTTGTATTTCTTTCCAGATTTATCAACGATGCTGGTTAGTATTCAAGAAAGCTTCAAGCAAGGGTCCAAAAAGATTGGAGAAATTTTCTGATGAACGTGCTGCATATTTTAGGTGTTATCATAAGGTAAGTCTACACTGCTGTGCTTTGGAGAAATCTGTGAGGCAGTAAATGGAATTCGTTGTCCAAATTATTTAACAAAGACCATGATAATGCATTTTCTGTGGACAAAGCAAAATAGCATCTAATTGCTAATTGTTTAGAATAATTGACAAATGAATAACTGTTCTTGTGGTTTTCTATTCGTTGTTATTGTTTTTTCCTTCGCTGATACAGAATTTACCATGTGGGTATACTGAGGCAGAAGGACCACAATTTCGCCTTCAGGTTGGGAAACTTAACAAGACTGTCTCAAAATAAAGTTTAAAAAACAGTTGGCCACGTAGATAAGAAGTAGAGCATTTGCCTAACGTGGGAAGTTCTGGGTTCAATTCTCAGTGCTGCAAAAAATAAAAATAAATACTGTTGTATGTTGCTGTGTGAATTTTCTATTTGAGTAGGAGACTGTACGGGCAGCAGTGAAGTTGCTTGAGAGTGAGGACTTTACTTCATTGTGTCTAACATACTGCCTGATGGAGAATAGACACTCTTGCAAGGCTTGGCAAATGCAGAGAAAGAAACGAACAGGAGGGACAGACCACACATGATTGGTGGAAGAGGAGAAAGTTCCACCCATTGGTTAATTTCACTAAATTTGATGAGTAAATTTAATTCAGACTTGAAATTTCTTTTAGTAGTAGTGAGACTTTGTCACCATAGTAGTAGTTATTGGTCAAAATACATCATTCAGGAGGAGAACATTCAAGTAAATACAAGATTTACGTGCTGTTTGCATTCACAGATTAGTAAATCTTTTATTCTGCATAGCAGTGTTTTTCATGATCCTTGTTAACGCCTCGTCTGTGTGTTTTCTCTTTTCATGAAGATGTGTAGAAGTACATTGTTATTACTTTCCAACATCCTCATTATTTCCAAATACTCCTCTCTTGTTTATGGAGGGCCTATGCTTACTTTTATGGTAGAACATATAAAATTTTGGTCTTCTCTGTGAAGATCTTTTAATTCCCCCTGGGTGAGAATTCAGTGGAGCTGGGTTTCTGTTCCATTTCACATTTTATGTGAAGCCAGTAATCTCTTAGCATAGAAAGTTGGCCAGATGGGGGGAGTGGACGGGCTTTCCTTTCCTAAAGTTTTCTGGAAGCAGGGCCTTACAAAGGGCCTATTGATGCCTTTGTTTCTACAAGGGGGGAAAAAACTGTAGGGAAGTTAGTTTACTTCTCAAATTAAAGAAGCGATGAGTATGTTGTGCATTATTGGCCCTTCTGTTCACACGAAAGGGAAGAAAGAATACAAAGAAAGTCTTTGAGACACGTGGAGAAGGGAACCAAGGACAGCATCGTCCATGTGTTTTGCTTCCCCTAGGCCTCAGAAGCAGATCCTTCCAAGCCTGTTGCAGCCTTTCTTCTCCTTGTGGAAACACCCAATTAGACTTCTTGAAGAGTCCATATTTTCTCTACCATTTATCTTCCATATGCCAGATAGGTCTACTATTCAAATGAGTTTTTTTTCTTTCTGTGCTCAGGAAGCAGTTGTTGAATTGAAAATCTATTGCTTAGGAGCAATGATCCATGCAGCCAGTGAACCGCTGCAGACAGTCGTGAGCCATGCTCTCCATTTCTGTCATGCTCTAGACTCCTGGTGCCCAATTATTTGAGGCCAGATGTATTATGTGCCAGTTATCCCATGTGTAGCCAACCTTACCTAATAACAAGATAGCAAGCAGTGCTATAGGAATGGCTTGCTTTATTTTTGCTTGCCATGTCTTACCTTCAAAGCAGCTCCAAATGCCCAAGGGAGGTATTTGGATCATCTGTTGGAGGAACGCAGAGCTTAGGTAGCCAGAAATTGCAGTTACGCTTCAGCTAGTCTCTTGAAGACCTCAGCCAGTCTTCACTTCACAATGCACTGCAGACCTGTGTGCTGTTTGGTCTTTGTGTGTTGCCACTGATGCCCTTGAGTCCTTCCTTGTTTGGGTAGAGCTCCAAATGTATACAGAAATATCTTAGTCTACATAATTCTCTATGCTTACTTTTCTGAGGGTAGAAAAATAAAGGAAAAGGTGTGTTTCATTAGTGGACCTGTGAGTACCTATGAGAAGAAAGAGAAGCGAAGACTATAGGAACCACTCAAGTTTAGTCCATCAGCCTGTATGGCTGGCTCTATGCTCAAGACATGTCCAAACTGAGCACTTCCCACAACCTTTGCTGCCCGCACTGGGTGCCAAGCCACTGGTTTGTTCATTCCTGGCCCTCTACAGTCTATGTCACATCAAGATGCCCTTCATCTCAAATCCTCCAACTGAGTTCTTGCCATGGCCGGCAGAAACACAGGACTGGCTCTCTGATACCTGGTGAACTGCATCTCCCAGTTTCTGCAGCCCCATTTTCTCTGTCCCAGGTACCTTGGGATCTTTGATTTCTTCAGACAACACCAAGCACATTCTTACCCTTATACCCTTGCCAGTTGCTTTCCCCCTCCCCCTGGAGTTCTGCCATCCCCCCACACCTGCATAGGTCAGTCCTTTAACTTTATTCAAATTCCTGTCTCAAAGTGAGGCCATTCTTTGACCCACCAATTTAAAGTGGAATCCACCTCCACACTCCCTTGTAGTCTTTTTTGTTGTTGTTTTCCTGGGCACTTATTACCAGAGGCATACTTACTTGCTGTTTCCTATTGTCTTTCTATTCCCAGCATAAAATAAGACTCCCCCTCTCCAGTTAATAGTACCTCACACATAGTAGACACTTTTTAGTCTGGTTAAAAACACAGTTATCAACAGAGGAAATGGAATATATATATATATATATATATATATATATATATATATAGAGAGAGAGAGAGAGAGAGAGAGAGAGAGAGGGAAAGAGAGAGAGAGAGAGAGATATGTTGGTGTGCCATATGTTTAGTTTACCATAAAAAAAAAATCTCTACTTGAGACAACTGAAACCAGGAAAAGGGATTTCACTTTGGAGGAAATGGGGGTGGATGGTGATGGAAACAGAACTACTCAGGATTGGGGAGTGTTTAGAGGACAGATTCAAACGTAAAACCAAAATGGACTGAAATAGTCTCCCTTGAAAGTGAGAGGAGCCTGAGGACAAATTCATTTGCCCTATTTCAGATTCCTACCTGCTGGCTTCGCAATTTAATATGCAAATCTTTGAGGCATGTGGTAAGCCGCATTCTCTTTCATCTGTAATAACCATTAATGAAAGTTCAAAGCCCCGGAATGGAGGAATTATCTACATGAAGCCTCCCAGCCCTTGATGAGTTACTGTAGCCAATTCCTCCTCTTCGCTCTTAGATCTGATGCATTTAGTATTAATCTCTTGAGGGCACATAAAAAGCGGGAGTAATTCTGAGATATGCATTTTTTTATCTAAATGCTGTGTGATTTATGAATCTTGATGATAAAATGTTGAGGTTGTAAGTAGCACACTGCGACCAGATGTCAGAGTCTGTTCTACTATAAATACAGAGATTCCCCAAAGCAGTGAAGCAATACACCTTGTGAGACTCGATCAACACGGGTTGGCGTGGCCTGTGGGGACACAGCCCTCCCGAAGGAAATCCCTGTATTTGTGGGTGCGCATTTTATTACTCTAAATGTTATTTTTAAAAATGTCAATTTTGAATACCTGAATCTTTTTAGAAATTTTCACATAAGAGATTATAGAATTTAAACATTTGGTTCATTCTGCCCTGAATGTGTAGCTAAAGGTTCTCTGATGCAAAATTCAGAAAATAAATATGTGAATAATGCACAGAGAAAACCCTTCATTTTTATTTCTTTGCCTCCCCATTGAAGTACCTCTCCAGTGCCCTGAGCTGTCAGAGATGCCAGTGAATCTGATGAACTGTAATTGCAACTGTATTAAGATTCCAGCGACTTTAAATACAGGTCCCGACCTTCTCATCAATGCAAACCCCCGTTTTCGTTCAGGGAACAAAGTTGTTATCTTCGCTAGAGAGGTTGAGCATTTCCTTGTATAATTTTACACTTTGGGGATGAGTAACACTTGGCACAAAGTCCAAGTGGAAGGAAGAACACCTATTGCTTTTAGACTAAAGAATATGGAGGGTTGGGAAGTATGCAAATGAAGGCTCTCAGGAAATCTGGGCTCTAAGGCTGGCTTTACTGCTGTGTTTCTGTCGAGTTGTTTATTTTTGTTTAAAGGTGGCCTCCATGACACATCCCGCCTTAGCGTCCCCATGTTTCCACACTGCTGAGCCTGAACTACCCAGTTCACTTTGGACCAGAAGGACAATTCCAACGAGTGCTCAAGCATGATTTTTCCAAAAATGTATACTTCAGACTCTTGTGAGCAGCAGGGCTTTGTGGTTCAAGAAATTTGGGAGCTGCCTCATTACATCCCCATCCTCGAGATCCGTGATCCACTGTAGTTTATCGCGACCCCAGAAATATCCTACACAGAGGCCAGGAGTAACTCTGAACTTCAAGTCAGTATTTCCAAAACTGACTGGGCCAAGGGCTTTTTTTTTTTTTAATCACATGTTCCATAGACCCAGTTAATTCTAAGGAAGTGTCTGGAAACCACAGCTTTGCTGCATTACTTTTTGAATTAAATGTTGACTTGGCCTACTGTCATTTAAACAATGAACAACTAGGAAGGATTGTTCCTACTTCATCAAAATCATGAGGTTAATCTGTGTATTAAATGATCAATGTGAATGTATTCGAAAGAAGAAAGGTCTTTTAACTGCTGGAAATTGTTGCTTTTTAAAAATTTGATTGACTGATTGACTTTTTTGCCATTTTGCCAAACCCCTTTGGGCTTAGTTGTCCTGCCACTCTAGAGCTTTTCGTAGTGACCAGATCATTCTTGTAACTCCCAAGGTCAATACCAGACCTGTTGCATGGTTTCTGAAAACATATTTTCCCAGGTTCCTCAGAAGGGACTAATGTCCTGAAATTATGCTTCTGGAATTTCTGTCAATTTGTCGGTTTTTTCCCTTCTCTCCCCTCTCCTCTCTCCTTTCTCCTTTCTTCTTCCTTCTCCTCTCCCCCGAGTCCCCATGCCACTCTGTATCAGAATTTGTTCTGTACCAATGACTTATTCTTTTTTACTTAGATTTCCCCCGCCCCTCATAAAACATCTCTTGTGTTGTGGCTCTCCTATATTTCTCTAAAATATTTTTAAATATATCATAGGCTTTTCCTTCAAGGCTTAAATACGCACTTGTTCCTGCTTCATAAGAAACTACCAGCCAGGGCATGTTCTGCATGACATTTATGTTAAAAGCACATGACTCTTAACACCTCCACAAATTAAATTACTGCTACACATTCGTGTGTTCCCTAAATGGTGAACGCTCCTGTACCCACATTTCTAAAGCATATGTAGAGTAGATAGTGGAGCTTCACTGTATCAAAGCAAAACATAAATAACAAAGAAGTGAAGCCTTCAGTTTTAGTTGTAAGCGCCCTCTACTTTTATCAGTTGGCAAAGTTCAGATATATACCAGAGCACCAGAGTCTCCCGAAACAGGCTCAGCGTGGCATTAATTTTTCCACCCAAGCTCGGTGTCTTCCTAGTTTCCCTGGCTCCATCCTGTCCTTGCAGGCAGGGGCCAAGAAGTCTTCCTTGGTTCATCTCCCCCTCATCCCCTCCCATATCCAGTTTCCCTGCGCTCTTCTGCCAGCACGGATGCCCTTCTGTGGGACAAACTATGCTTCGCCTTCTCCTCCCCTTTGACTTTCCCAGACCCAACCTGGTTTAGTCACCTGCACGACAATTCTGCATGATGCTCTCATCGCACTGAGAATTATGCTCACAAGGTGGTGGGTTCTGCCTGGCTGGTGCTGATTCCTTCCTCAGATCTTTTTCCCCTGGGAATACACATCTGCTTTTCAGCTGGACTCAAGGCTACCCAAAGGGAAGACCCCTGTGCTGTATAGATCCCAGCCTCAGGTGGACAGCAGGGAAGATGCCAGTTTATCCTCACCTCTTTTTCTTTTCTGCTGATTATAAAATGGGTGGGGCGCACCATGGCCCATGAAACTGAGAAACCATGGACCCAGGAGTGCACAGGAGTGGCTGATGTCACATACAAGGAAGCCTCGAGCTGCTGGGTGTCTAACCTGGTCTGTGCTCTCTGATGCCATAAAACTAGGTCAGCCCTGGGCTGCTTACTGTAGGATTTCTTTTATGTGGGTGGAATAAACTTCTGTCTTGTTAAGTCTTTGTAATTTTGAATTTTCTCTCATGTACTTTAAATCCTAACCCTAATTATGAGAGATATAAAAAAAATTTCCTCATCTTCCAGTGTACTCTAGGTAGGGAACTAAGTTACTCTCTCATCACTCAGTCAAATACCTGACACCCAGAATTTAAAGAAGAGAAGGTTTGTTTCGGCTCATGCTTTTTAGATGGTTTAGTCCATGGTCAGCTGGGTCTAAGGCAGGAGGACCATGGTGGAAGGGTGTGGGGGAGGAAAGCTGCTCACATCATGGTGACCAGGAAGCAGGGAGAGGAGGGGCAAGCTGGGGAGGGAAAAAGGCTCTTCCTGGCCACACTCCCAGTGAACCCCATCTTCCAACCAGACCCCACCCCCCAAACAGCACCGTCAGCCACGGACTCATCAGTGGTTTAATCCACTGATAAGTATAGTGCTTTGGGGAGACATTTGGGTCTAAACCATAACAGGAAGTCTGTTATGTACAGTCAGGAGCATCCAGACATGACTACTCTCTGCTGGATTTTGAATCTGTTGAAGATAAGAATTGTGCTTTATTTGTGTTTGTATCCTAGGAGCCCAGCACAGTATCTGGCCAAAGTAGATGCTTTGGATTCCAAGGACACTTAGGGAGCCCAGGACATTGGATTCCAAGGACACCTAGGGTGCCCAGAATTGCAAAGTGGAACTACTGGGAGAACATTTGGTACATTGGAAAGAAAAAGGGCTATGTAATTCACCTGCATGCCAAGTTCTCTGTCATTGAACCTGTGCATGGTTTTGCCCCATGGAGAATACCATCTAGGAACAGTGATAACTCTATCATATTTTGTACAGAGGTTTGCACTACAGAATTTATATAACATATATAGGGCTTAAAAATTAAATGGTATTAAAGAGCATATGGGCAGGGCGTGGTGGTGCATGCCTATAATCCCAGCACTAGGTGGGCTGAGGCAGGAGGATTATCATGAGTTTGAGGCCAGCCTGGGCTATGTAGTGAGATCAAGAGCAGCCTGAAATGCAGAGCAAGGCCCTGTCTCAATAATAATAATAATAATAATAGTAATAATAAAAGACTTATGATCAAAAGTAATTTTATAAACTTTATATAATACTTTATCTCTCTGCTCCTATCGTGGGTTGAATTCTGACCCTCTAAGACACACTCAAGTCCTGCAAATGTAACTTATTGGAAAGAGGGTCTTTGCAGATATTGTCAAGTTAAAATGGCTGTGTGGGATTAGGGTGAACTCTAATCCATTGACTGGTGGCCTTATAAGAAGACACCCAAGGAGGATGCTACTGAAGACAGACAGACAGTGGGGCGATGGGTCTACAAGCCCAGGGTGGCAACAGTTGCCAGTGACCCTCTAAAACCAGGAGAGAATCAAGCAGAGATTCTCCCTCAGAGCCCCTAGGAAGATGCAACCCTGCCAGCACATTGATTTTGAACTCTGGCTTCCAGAATTGAGAGACTAGATTTCCATTGCTGGTGACAGTGCACTTGTGGTGCTTTGCAGCCCTTAGAAATTAATACACCTCCCTGAACCCGATCATCCCCTTCATTCCCTGGGTTCATTCCTAACGGTTGCTTCTGTGACTCAGCATTACACGTTTATACTCTCTTACTTTATCAACACTCAAAACATTTGATGGATTTCTCTATTTTAAGTAATGATTTGACTCACTTAGACAATGTCTTACCAACTCCTTCCTCTTCCTTATGGGTTTGGTGACTATATTATTTCCAAAAAAATACCAAATGAGTTACACGGGTCACATTCAATAACAGATTTAAAACTTTGCACCTTTACCTGTAAAGGCGAGGAAGTGTTTCTTGACACCAGGTTCACACATTGCAGGTTTTATTGATTTTACCCATTCCTTCTCTCAAGTTCTGGGGTCTTCTTTGCTCTCACATTGTCTGACACCAGGCCATTACTGTCTTACAGGAATGTGGGACGTTGGTTGTCACACATTTCTTTATTTCAAAAGAAACAGGAAATACAGATTTTTCGTGAAAACTCCTAATATTTAAGTGGAATATTTCAATGCAACGTAGGTCAAACCAGATATTTTTCTGGGTTGCATTGCTAAACTGTGTTTCAAGTCTCTCATTTGCCTGTGGAATTGGTTGCAGAAGGGGAAAACCAAAGCGAAAGTCAACACATGACACTACATTTGTTAGACCTGCTATATCAATGTGCATGAGTTACAAGTGAAATGACCACCATGCTGCATTTTTGGTGAACCTAGCCTCTTATTTTCTTTCAGTTATTTGTATTAGTTTACATGTGTGAATCTGTCGTGATGAGAAACATCACACACCCTTCACCTACAGTGAGATTTTAACGCGTTCTTCAAAAAACAGTTTTTAGTTGAAAGCACAATCGAGACTGCCAAGGATAAAGTTGTTCTTCTGCCATCTCTACAGGAGTAGCCTAATTGTGATTGGAAATGCAACCTGTTTATATGCCAGATGTCAAGTTTCCAGAAAACACACAGAACAAAATTAGAAAAAAAAATATAAATATACCACGTAGGATAGCTGTGGTTCAAAGAATATTGAAGGTGATGTCCAGCTGGTATAACTGCCACAGCATAAATAAGAAATCATGAACATTCCTCTAACACACCCTGTGCGTTGCAAGCATAGAATGATATCAAAGCTAAGCACCTGAAGAATTAAAAAACATCTTTTTATGGTACTTTGCTATGGTAGCTTCCAACCACTCTCAAAATTGCACCAAAGCTCATGGTATTACCATAGACTCCAGAAACTTGCATGACTCTTCCCCAGCATGCATCTCTGAATGTCCTCTGGCCCTAGCCACCTTGCTGCTCCCAACTCCCTACACTTGCTCTCCTCAGGGCCTTTGCACCTACTGCTCTATGGGCTGTAAAGCTCTTCCTTGTGATTTCTTCTCTTCCTTCAGATACTAGTTTAAATGTAATTGCCTCAAAATAGCCTCGTTTGAAGACTCCATGCAACTCCAACTCTCATTTCTCTAGTATGTTAAATTCATGCAACTTCCAACCACTGGAATTGTGCCACACATTTATTGATTTTTAACTTTGTTTATTGCTAGTGTACAGAGAGTTCCAAGAGGCTGGGAATGTACTGTGTGTTTAACTCTGTGGCCGCAATATCTTCCTCAGTATATAAAATATAGTAAGCACTCATTAACTGTCATAGAAGTTTGTGATGGAAAGAAGAAAAATTTCTACCAATTTTGAATCAGAAAGACATCTCGTTACCCAAGTACTTTTGGGGCAAACTTTTAAATTCTTTGTCTTCAGTTCCTAATTTCTAAATTGGGGACAACGATAGATAGGACTGATTTCACAAGGTTAATATGATTGTTTTAAATTATCACAACTTTACACTGTTTGACCCATTGTAAGTCCTCAGTAATATATTATTAATAAAATTTCTTTAAAAATATACTTAAAAGCTGGGTGTGGTGGCACGTGCCTGTAGTCCCAGAACTCGAGACGCTGAAGCAGGAGGATCGTTGTGGGTTTGAGACCAGTGTGGGTTACAAAGTAAGCTCAAGTTCAGCCTGAACTGCACGGTGAGATCCTGACTGTATTTTGGGTGCATGCATGTGTGTGTGTGTGTGTGTGTGTGTGTGTGTGTGTGCGTGCATGCGCGCGTGAGTGCTTTTGGACAATACCATTAAACTAGTAATCTTACTTTGGTCATCATAGGCACAGTCCTCTCAGGCAGGTACTGTTAACCCACAGAACAGGTAAGGAAGCTAAAATGAGTAAGGCTGAGTAACACACCCCAGGCAATTCAGTTGTGAGGTGAAAGAATTAAAGTTAGACCCAGGCATTGTGGATTCACGGCCATGTTCCTAGCTGCCATGGTTAGGGATAGAATCTACTTTACAGTACACTTTATACAGGTGAGCTAGTACTCCAACAGCTAAAGCAGGAAACTGTTTGGATGAAGATGAGATTGGAGAATAGTCCAGAGACTCTGCCTTCTTACCTTGCTCTTCCACACATTCCCAGAATCACAAAGAGAAATTCGAGGGAGCACGTTATAGGTTGTGATGCAGTTGTAAGAAGTAACAGGCATAATGTGTATTCTTTTCCCCCTGGTAACATCTTGCGTATCTCTGGTACAGTACCACTACTAGGGTACTGACGTTGATGCAGTTCACCACTGTTACTCACATTTCCCCAACCTTCCTTGTACTCGTGCTGTGTGTATATTTAGTTCTACTCAAGTTTGTCACCCATAGGTGCCTGTATCCATGACCAGTAGGAAGACACAGCAGTCCCATCAGCAATGATCCTTTGTGTTACCCTTGTGCAGCCACTTCCCTCAGATCTCTCCACCAGGAAACCTTAATGTGGTTCCTGTTTTGATTTTCGAAAACATTATTTAAATGAATCATACAGTATGCAATCTTGAGCTTGGCTATCTTCACTCAACACCGCTCCCTGGAGGGGTGTCCTCGTTATGTGTACCCAGAGTCCTTTTTAATTGCTCAGCAGTACCCCACCGTATGGATGTTCAGCATACTTAGCATTCACCCCCTGAAAACATGGGTGTTGTTTCTAGTATAAATTACTACAAATAAAGCTGCTATGGACACTCACATACATGTTGTTCTCTGAACATAAATTGCTCCCCCCTGCTAAATTCCCAAGAGTGTAATTGCTGGATCATACAGTAGCTGTGTGTGTAGTTTGAAGACAAACTTCCCAACTGTGGCTCAGACTGGCTGCACCTTTCTATATTTCCAGTAACAGTGCATGAGTGATCCAGTTTCTCCACATCCTAATGGCATTTGATGTCATATTTTTTAGTCGTTCTAAAACTGAGATCTCATTGCACTTTAAATTTACATATCTTAGTGGTTAATGATGTGGAACATTTTTCTATATGTCCTCTACAATAAAATGTATTTTCAGGTAGGTTACCAATTTTTAACTGGATTTTTAAATTTTACTATTGAGCTTTTGGAGTGTGTTTGTGTTTGTGTATGTGCGACTATAAACGCATATATTTTTTCTAGATAATAAGTATTTTTTTAAGTAGGATGTTGCAATTATTTTTGAACAGTGCATGATTCATCTTTTCATTCTCTTTATCAAGATCGTTTGTAGAATGAAAATTTTAATTTTGATGATGTCCTGTTTATGAATTTTTACTTTGATTTTTGCTTTGATTGTTTTAGGTGTTGAGTCAAAGAATTTTTAGCCATAGATCCAGAAGATTTGCTCTTTGTCTTTTTTTTTTTTAAAGAAAAAAAGTTAGGTTATTGTTTACATTTTAGTTCATTTTGAGTTTATTTTTTGTGTGACATTTGAGATACGGGTTGAGTTTCATACTTATTTACCTGCTGTGGCCCAACTATTTCAGTAATATTTGTTGAAAAAAATTATGCTTTCCCTGTGCAATTGCCTTTTCATCTTTGTCAAAAACATTTTAGGCACATTTGTGCAGATCTATTTGTGGTCTCTCTTCATCTCTCTGTCTGTCTGTCTCTGTCCCTCTCTGTGTCTCTCTCCCTCTCTCTCTCTTTCTTTCTTGATCTGTGCACCAATCTCCCTGCTGGTATCATATGCTCCTGTGCTCTTGATTACTATATCTACGTGGTAATTCTTGATATTGAGTAGAATAACTCATTTCACTTTGTTCTGTTTTCAAGGTTGTTTTAGCTGTTCCAGTCCCTGTGCATTTCTACAAAAATTTCAAAATAATCTTGTCTAAAAACAAAAATTTGTTGGGAATTTGGAAGGAATTTCATGAAGCCTATAGAACAAATTATGGGAGGACTAATGTCCTTTCCATGAGAATATGATATGATTCTGTTTATTTGAGAATTACTTCACCAACATCTTGTAATGCACTTTTCTCAAAAATAATCACTTTTGATTATTTCATTTAATTTGTATTAAATTTAAAGTCCTTTTGGGTAAAGTATTTAACTTATAGAAAAGTTACTTCTGACCCATAATCAGATATAGCAATCATCTAGTTTAAATAATTTCTTTCTTTCCCAAAATTATTTGGCTAATCATTGTGAAGGATTAGCTGTCCTTGCATTTGGAAAGAGAATCTGCTTTTTGAGGGTTTATGGAGGTTTAATCTGTTTAGTCCGTCCCTAATCTATGAGCTTGTTTGACTGTTATATTCTTATGAAGCACACACTACATAAAACCTAAGAAAAAACAAGACAAAAAACAAGCTTTGCCTATGAAATTCATTAAATATAGATGCTTTTCTCTCTATTTACGTATTTCTTACATGAATTTCTTTTTGCTTATATGAATTTCTTAATAGCATGTATTTCATGGAATCAGGTAAATGTTTTTTGGATGGAGTAGAAACCACAGACTGGTATTAGTCAGGAGAGCCAATACTTACATAGTTGTGTTGACACAGGATGAAAATCCACTTGGGTCATTTACGTGTCTTCGGAAATGTTTCTTCCTCTTTTTTAATTTCCAAAGTTCTTACTAAACTACATAAATCACAATATTCTCTAAGCACTTAACAAATTTTGAAGTCTGTATAAAGTAAAAAAATCTGATGTTGGGCCCTTGTCTGTGTCAGAAAAAAACATACTAATAGATTAATACATATTTTTTGGATTCTTTCTTCTGTCTCCACAAATAGAAACATTTTCATGCATATGCAGATTATATTTTAAGGCAAAAATGGAGGAACCGGTCACATGTTACATCTGAAGAGACTGTGAGTCTGTTTTCCTCTGGACTCTCTGTTGGGTCTGTGGTTTGTGCATAAATTTTAGTGGCAAATCTTTTGACATTCAAAATATTCTAGTTCACGAGAAAAATTATATGGTCACAGTAATTATACTAGTCTCCTTTCCTTAACTATAATTTTAAGTCCATAATTAATGACTGTACTTCTTTGATTTAACGGCTCTAGAGTACTCCTTGCTATCTGCGCTGTCATCTGTTTAAATGTAACCAAATTGATGGACCAAAGGGGTTTTCAGTGTTTTCCTTACACAAATTCTATTATAGGGAAAATTTATGGATGTGTCTTTATGTTAAAAACATGTTAATATTCTGGATTAAGGACTTAGATATGAGATTATGAGGTAATATCCTTTAAGTTCTGTGTAACTACTGCCAGGCTGTCTCTGAAAGGTTACTCATAACCACAGGCCTTTTATGAAATGTTCCTCATGCCACATTCCAGGCTGTAAATTTTACATGTAAAACTTTCAGTTCATCTGCACTTTTTTTTTTCCTGAAGAAAGACACAACGAACAAAAGGATTGTTTCAGTTATTTCACACGTACAAAGAAAGATCCACTCTTCAGGGAGGCGGTCCAAATTTATAACCCAGACAGGCACTAGTTCAATTTATTTTAAGTGACCAAAGGCACTTAGGTATTTTTGGAAAGAATGAAACTGTGCAATGGAGGAGTTGGGATATGATTGTCTAGACTGGTTCTTTCTTAAGAAATGTTTTCTAGAATATTTACTTACACGGGTGTTTTCAAGGGCTTGGAGGGGGGATGTGTGAGGAAGCACAACTTTGGACTGGAACCGAGCGTGTCTCTTCCCTCCCCTGTGTCTGACGATTGGTTTTGGATCTTTAAACCATTTTTGCTTTTACTGAAAAGACAACATGAAACAGTTAAAAAAAATTTTGGACCATGTTATACGAAGTCTTTTAGAGTTTTAATTGAAATGTTTATTAGAGTACTCTGAAATTTTAAACAGAGTAATTATGTGATGATAATGATCATCATTTTAATTGGTTATTTTTAAATACTTCAGAAAACACTGTAGACCCAGGAATGAACTGCTTTCGTACTATTTTGATTTTTGAAATAGCACGTAAAAGCTAAAGGGGCTTATGCCTCTTCATTTTCCAAAGGATAATGGCATTATTTTATTTTATTTTTTTAAGAATGAAGTAATTTGAAGCTTCTGCCGAGCCTTGCAATTTCCATATACAAGGTGGATTGCTCATTTAATTCATTTGGTCCCACAAGGGAAAAAATAATTAGGATATAGCCTACAAAGGCTGGGTGGAAATTTGCCTTTTAGGTAGCAGTCTCGTTTTCACTTGGTAAACATAAACAAATCATCATCTGTAAATTACCATCTGCAAAAGAAGAAGAAAAATTGAAAATGAAGTCCTTGTCTTCCTAAATGGCTTCGACTCTGCAGCACACCAGAAACACACTTAGCATTCCCACACAATGCCAACTTACTGCATAATTCTGACAGGAACATCCCAGTTCCTCAAGGGAATATACGTTTCAAAATATTATTGTATTAATCTTCCCTTGCAACATTAGGAGAAATTTCAGCAGTTTCCCCACCTAGTTAACAAAATAATCCATTTGGAAAATTGAATTGTGTAATTTGCAATTGTTTTCCGAGTTGTTAATGCAGAACTGTATCGGTAGCAAATTAAACTTTTAAAGTATGACCACTTTGCTAATTGCTGGCTGTTAAACATTTATTTCAATGAATGCTATCATTTATGATGAATACGACATCTGGAGTATGGCTTTAAACAGACAAATTAATTTGCAGTCTAATTTTAGGAATCGCTAATTGAATGGCATACTTAAAAGATTTATCAGAAATTTCAGAAGGTGTAGTTGATTCTTTCTTTTGATAGACTCCTGGTACTCTGTGCATGTAGTATGTTGAAAACTAGAAGCCAGGAATGACTCTGTAATTAAAATCTTTTCTTTCCTCTGCACTCTAAGCAAGTATTCATCACTTTTTGCCCAGTTTTCTGCCATATGCTTCCCTGACCCCATTTCTGGCACTTTGGGCCTCACAGCTAAGGTCACCGTGTATGATCTGACTCCAGAATGTGCTGTTCTGAGAACCCATGCGAAGGGCACTTCTGGGAGTCACATGACACATCGTCTCTGTCAGACAACACATCTTCCTCTCCTATCTGACAGCCAGAGCACCATCAGACATTGCTAGATGCCACAGTGGGGTAAAAAGTTTTCCCAAATTGCGAGCCACTGGCCTGCAGAGTAAGTTTGCTAATGTATAAATATGATTCCATTTGCCTGCTTTAGCCAATGCTTTGTGTTCTTCAGGTGTCGTGATGCACACTAAGCTGACTGCACCCCCTGGAGGGAGCTGGCGCTGGCCCAGCCGCTCCCATGTGTCTTACTTGCTCCTCAATCTCACCTCCTTCTTCCCCATATTTTTTTCTCTCTGAATAATTTTTTATTCTTTCACTGTTATTTTTACTAGTGCCAGTTTTCAGTGCATGATGACTGTGTTCCTTGTGAGGAGCTGGCACATGCACATGACCCATCTGAATTGCTTTCCATTCCCTTTCCTTCCATTCCCTCTCCCCCTCTCTATCTCTTGATCCACTATGGAGATCAGTATGGGGATTCCTCATAAAACTAAAACTAGAAATTCCATTCGCCCCAGCTCTGCCCCTTCTAGATATCTTCCCCAAAGTGTTACAGACATCATATGGCAGGGATACATGCATATCTGTATTTGTAACCACACAAGTCACAATGTGCTATTAGTCTATGTAACCATCAATAGATGAATGAATAAAGAAAATGTGGTATTTATACACAACAGAGTACTACTCATCCATGAAGAAAGATAAATTTGAATTATTTGTGGGGAAGTGAATGTGCCTTGAGACCATAACGTTAAGTGAAGTAAATCAGACACACAGGCTTAAGTATCACATAGTTTCTCTTATATGAGAAACACAGAATACAATTAAAGAACAAAATGAAAGATAGATTAGTAGTAAGTAGGGAGATAGATTTTTCTTCTTCATATTTTTATCATACCAGTCTTGACAGTTTCATGATTGTGCACACAAGTTTATTTTGCCTGGAAATCTTTCTTCCCCTCATCCTTTAAGATTCATCTTAGGAAATACAAGACCAAATTCAAGGATGATGGCTTCTTTGATCCTGTCGCTGTATTGGTTTGCAGGTGTTTGGTGGTTTGGTAAAGAGCAGTGTACTTATCTGCACTTGAATTACTGTCTCTGATGCTTGGCAGCTGTGTGAACAAGTTAGCCTTTTCAGGCCTTACCACTCTCATATATTCAATGGAAAAAAGGGGCAGCTAGTTAGAAAATTGTGAAAAAAATTAAATACCACATTGATGTGCAGTTCTTAAAACCCAGTACTTTGCAGGGAATTGAGGATCACGAAACCATCACTGTTGTAGCTGTTGCAATGCCATAGCAGTGTCTCTTGGGTCAGGTTCTATCACCAGCCCCCAGGCAAGGCAGGCAGCCCATTTCGTAGGCCTGGGAGCCTTTGGAACCCTTTTAGGTTAGGTGTATGAAGCCTTCCCTTTTTGTGTTTGTACGGACTTGGTCTAAGTAACTATTCTCTGGAGTCCACTTGCCCGGAGTCAAATCCAGTATCTGTGTCACTGAATGGGAATGATCTAACCTTGACCTTGACAGTGATGTCACTGTGCCTCGATCTCCTTGCTTTATGTGGAATGATGACAACATCCACAGTAGGAGAAAGAGCTTTTATTCAAGAAGAATTTACTGAGGGTGAAACTCATTCAGGGCAGAGTGCTCAGCACTGGAGATCCAGTGGTAAATCAAGCAGAGGTGGGAGAAAGAGACAGACATACAAGAAATGTGTAAGCTAAAATGTATAGTATGTTGGTGCACTTGATAAACTCCAGGGAGAAAAATAAACTATGGGGAGAGATGTCTGGAGGGAGAGGGGGTAGTTCCCAATGGAGCAATCAGGGATAGCATCATGGGAAGAGTGAACCCGTGGTCTCAGACGGACATGTTCCCCAGGTCAGGAAGAGCATGCATGGTCTCTGAGCGGGAGTGCACTTGTTCCATGAAACAGAAAAGACCGCAAATGAGACGGAAGCCAAAGCTTTCAAGATAAGCTAAAGTCGGGATTTTAAGATGATCAGGTCAATTCTTTATTGGCTTTCTTTCCATTGAGTTGTGTTCCTTCAGTGTAATGACTTTAGCAAGGTCATTAGATGAAGGAGGCCGGGTTTGCAGAGTGCTGTGTAGGAGTGTTCTGAAAGCCCCAAGGCGCTGTCCACTAGCTAAGCAGGATTCCGCAGGCAGCTTTATTTCTTCCAGCTAGGAAAGAGAGCCATTTCTCTTAGAAGAGCTCAAAATGTGTGGGCGGAACACACACACAGTTGGAATATATCTTGAGATGAGTGAATCCAAGTTTTTCGAACTGATTTTCAGGCAGTGCCATCCAACATAATCGCATGTGAGAGCCAAAAGGCACACCACCAACAAGGTAGCCTTCTGTCACTTCGTGCATTCTTCCAGGAAAGGCTCACAGGCCGTCTTTGCCATCTGCCCAGAGTCTGTGTTGAAGGGAAGGTGCCGTGATGAGGGGGAGGACTCAAAACTCTGCTCTCAATGGAATGCCACCAAATGGCTTGAGAAGAAAGCATTGCCTACGTCCTTTCTCAAATAGGTGCCTTAGTCAGCTTTCCATTGCTGTGACAAAATAACTGACATCTGAAACTTAAAGAAGGAAAGGTTTATTTTGTCTCACAGTTTTGCAGGTCTCAGTCCATGATCACTTGGGTCCAAGGTAGAAAAATCCTGGTGGAAGAGTTTGGTGGGGAAAAGGTACTCAACACATGGCATCTGAAAAACAGAAAGCAGGGTAAGAACCAGAGAAGGAGGAGCCAGGAAACAGATGTAATCCCCAAGATTATGCCACCTAACCCACCCAGATACTCCAAGAAGTGAGCCTTATTAATCTCCACAGCCTCTTCCAAGTCAATCAAGATTAAACACTACAGTAGGTCCCAGAAATGTCCCCAGTGTCTACCTGTGCTTGGTTGGCCTCACATTCTAAATAAGCATAGCTGGAACTTGTGGCTGAAATAACAGCTGGATGACTGTCCCTGCTAAAATACTGAGAAGAGACTGGTAACCATGGAAAGTCCCAGAGGCATGGCTCCCATCCAAGCAGGCTGCCTTTGAGAATAGCTGTTCTCCTACAGACAAATCTAAGCAGAAAGCTGAGGAGGGGGCTGCCCAAGTGCACAGGAACTGTGCACTAGGTGTTTATGTCAGCTAAATGTGTAGAACACATTGTAGAGGGTTGAACTTGCTTATCTCATGAAATCTGTAGTTACACATGTTTTAAAAAATAAACAATAATAGTGAGTCTAGTAATAGTTGGGATCTGTGTTTTTGGATTCATAAAAAAGCAATGGGGGAAGGCAACAGAAAAAAAAAAAGAACATGTCCATTCATATTTCTCTTGAATCTGACGGTCGTACTTGTAGGTATGTGGGCTTCGATTAATAAACAAGAGAGGCTAAGGAGAAGAATGTTTGATGTAGAGAGGGCCTTCAGTGGATATGAAGAGGTTGCAAAATAGGATGCTCACATGACGTCAGAGCATCACCCTGCTCCAATTACACATAGGACAATCTCTGCTCTACTGTGGAGAGTAATAGCAGCTACCTCACCATGCTCTAACCAAGTCGTGCTAAGGCAGGGATGTTCTGATATGGCTATCAGCTCTCCTTGTTGGTGTTTTCCACATCTGGAGTTTAACCCAACCATGAATGGATGATAACAGAAAATATGACCTTGAGGCTGGCAAGTGCTGCAGAGTTAGGCCTGTGATAACTGTGCTCATACCAAACATGTACAGACTTTCTTCCTTTACGTAAATATTTACATAACATTTACATTGTATTTGGCATTGTAAGTCACCCAGAGGTGGTTTAAAGTATATACAAAGAAGGACGTGTATAGCTTTTATGCCAGTAATATGTCATCTTGTATAAGGATCTTGAACCACCAATTCCCTTTGTGTCCAGAGGGATGATGGAATTTGCCTTCTGAAGATGCAGTGTGAAGCCCACAACATCATCAATAAAATATTCTTAACAAAAATATTCATCTGGATCTCATCTAAACATGCATCCGTTTGTTTTGTTTGTTTGTTTACTACTGAGGAACAGTGGGTGAGAACCAGGACCTCGGGCATGCTAAGCAAGTGCTCCATGAGCTACACCTTCATCCCTTCATCTAAACTTTCACATGGAGCTTACAAATATGAGGGCATTGTGGGGAAAACAGACACACCTGGAGCATAGAGCTCGCCACAAGAAAATGCATGTGATCTTTCTGAAAGACAGTTATTACTGTATTCACAAAATGTGGGAGACTTTTATAATTAGAAGGGGCTCAGAGATGGAGAAAGAAAGGCAACATGAGCTTCACTAGACCCTGAAACAGAGTGGCATGGGTCAGCATGGACATACAATTAGAGGGGCTTTTAGGGGACTTTGTGTGTGAAACATGAATTAAGTGGTGGAAACAATTCTTACCTGTTTTGTTAATTGTGCAGAGTATTGAAATGATGCTGTCATTGAAATGATGTGAGCGAACCCTGTTATTTATTAAGAAATACTTGTTGAAGTTGTAGATATTATGTTTGTGAATGCCTGTAATTCACTTTCAAACATTTCAACCAAAACTAAGTGTGTGTGCATAGGCATATATATATATATATATATATATATATATATATATAATGTATCATGCATATATTTTATATTTTATGTTACATTCTTATGTAATGAAAGAGTTAAAGCAAATAAAATGAAGGTGAAACTTAATGTTGATCTAGGCAACATTGCTGTTTATTGTATTATTTCAGCACTTCTGTGTTTAATAATCTTCAAAATAAAATTTTAGAAAAGAAAATGATTCCCAGAAAAAGGTTTAGAAGACAGAATTCTAACAAAGAAAATATTGTTTTAAATGAAAGGAATTTGAATAAAAGAGGACTGAAATAATTCCAAACATATCACTTATAATAATTAATTAGAATAAATTTAATATTCACACCAAAAAATAAAACATTCAATTGAATATAAACACAATGATTCACATATAATGTTCTTAATAGTTAAATGCTTTTTGCAAGACACACATCTGAAATGAATGCAAACAAATATTAAAAAATGAAATGTTCATCCCCACAACTGAATTCAGAACAGAACCCAAAACTTCTTGGGTAATCGATAACATGGATGACTTCCATACATGATTTGGAATGAAGGAATGCAGATGTTAAAAAATGCATGTGGCAGGATTCCATTTACATATTTTGAAAAAGCAGAGCTAATCCATGGTGGCATAGATCAGAGCGGTGGTTTTCTTTGTGCAGGACTGAGCAGGAAGAAGTGGTACCGACTGAAATTGTTTATATATGTCGGCTGGGTGGTGTCTACAAAGACGTGTACAGGAGTGAAAATCCAGCAGACTCCAGTCTTGAGGTACCTGTTCTGTATTGGACATGCTCTGTCTGCAGGTTCTGATTTGCAGATTTCTATGCTCAGTACGTCTGGCAGAATTTCACTTGTGTGGAAGAGGCTCACCCTGGGTGTCATGTGTACCCATATCAAAGCAAGTGTATCAAAGAACAGAGTTTTCTTTAGTATTTTAAGGTTCAAGTAGAAAAGATGAGTTTAGTTCAAATTACCTTCTCTGAATTGAATAATGCTTCATTCTTACTTGGAAAAATAGATTTATATTCTGTGTTTTCTTTCTCCCAAGTGATGCATTTTAAAAAGACTTTTAAAGCTTATAATTTGCAAAAATACCCTTTAACCTGTTGTCCCCAAAATGCTGCGCATTCATTTAGCTGGTTAGTCATTTATTCATTCATTTCTTACATTACTTGTTTTCTAAAGAGAGCATGCAATATAGTATTAGGAAAAGCACAGTCATTTAGAAGTCAGAAGTTAGAGAGTTGTACGTAGATCCACTTTTCCTTTTTCATATGTGAAATCATAATTACTTCTTTTTTTCAATCTCCATAGAAACTGTCAAAAATTGCTCATGCTGACTATATTTCAAGCCGTCATGGCAGGGTATTGAGAAAAATTTTCAATTAGCAATAATCATGTCTCGGATAAACCTCATTGGCTACGATACTGCCACTGCGCAAAGCTCATAATTACCTCCTTGTTTCTCACTTTATTCCACTCCATAATTTGTTTAATAGTAGTACCAAGGCTGTCATATTGTCCAGAGAACCTAATATCACATTGTAACTCTTTGGTGTTTAGTGGTTGATTTAAACAAGTGGGGTTCCTTTGGAGAAATGGATTTAAAACTTACCATTGGGACAAGTAGGATGGGGTTTATTTCTTCGTGTAATTAGACTAGCTCTACTTCTGTAAAATGGGATACTGTGTAACATTTCCTTTGAGAAATTTTTAAGAAATCCAAATGATTCAGTTGTTAAAATAGTTCTAGTAGAGTTTTCTGATTACTATTTGGGTAGCAAATCTAGTCTCTTTCATAAAAGAAGCAAAATTGTTATACTGATATGAGATTTGAAAGGAAAACTATAAAATTTGTTGGCAAAAAGGGTATCAAACACCAGAGTGTGCTAGACATCTGCTATAGCAGTGCTTCCATATCTTGGTAGCACACGGCAATATATTTTGTTGGATCTCTTGCCTTTGATATATGAGGGGTCTGGATCAGCTGTTGGTGTACCATGCACAGCTGGATTAGTTTAACTCAGTTGAAATTCACCTGTCTGCTCCCATATCCACAACGGAGGAGAATCTTGTTCTTTTGGTGAAGAGTCAAAGTCAAGAACAGAGCAACTACCTAATTACAACTGCGTTTGAAAGGAATCTTCTTAAACACAGCTTAGCTCACATTCTGTTGTCCAAAGTAAGATGTGGCCAAGTCCACAGTCAGGAAAGAGTTCCAAGTGTTGGGAGGCAATGAATCATTGTGAGCAAATAATCCATGATAGAAAATGAAGGTTGCTGTTAACCGTGAAATTTGCCATCAATTTGATTTAAATGCCTCCTAATCAGAGAGTCATTTCACCAAAGCTTATCTTTACTCCTTTTTTTCAAATCCCTATGCCCAGAAATATCCTTTACTTCACAAGAAAATGTCCCATTGAGATTTCATTATCTTTTGCCAACTGAATTTCCAAGAAGCCACTATCTTTTTTGGAGTATGTTACTCCATGATAATTTCTGTAAGAAATGATCCCACCATATACAAAACCTTCCCAAATATGTAGGTAACCTGAATTATTGAAAGTTATCACCAAATTTGTGGAGAAAAATCAAACATTTCAAAGGAACTAATATTGGCATTTGTCATACAGATATTTCTGGTCTTCTTTGACAGCTACAGATTTTACCTCCATTTCAAGAGAAAGAGCTCAGGAATTAGTGATCCTAAATATGTTCTGGAAAAAAGAACGCTGAGAAATTGAGTAGGTTACATAATTAAATTGAAAGAACAACCAAGTAGGAGCCCAGAAATAAACAGAAATTATTTTAATTTCTTAAGTTGGTCTGATAGGGTTTTCACATGGATATTATATAAAAGGGTAGATTAAAATATTTAAACTCAATTTATATGCAATGTAAATCACAAAGCTTGACTTTTCTTTCTTTCCTGCTAACTAATATAACCTTTCCAATGGTAATGAACATTCGTAACTAGGTCTCCTGTCCAACCCCTCTTCACAGCCGTTCTTTAATCCTTTAATACATAACTCTCAGAGATATTTCAGGTTTGGGTCGTGAGGCTTTATTTTCTTTCACATGTGAGAAATACAATTGTGAAGTGGGTGAAAAAGGCACAAAGAAAACAAGTGGCAGCCTTCAGTTAGCAGATCTTTGGGAGAAAAGTGGGAACCAAGATGCTGTCATGTTTCCATTGAAATCTATTGTCATCTCTCTGCCAAGAAAATGAGATTGCTCTGAGTGATTTTATGACCTTAGTGGCTGTCCACAGAGTTCTGGCCTTAGTAAGAACTTAAAGGAAAAAGTCAACTTTATAATGGTAAGATTGGGCGAGTAGTAAAAGATTTATGGTGTTTTCCTTAATTTTTAGTCATTGCTATCTATTCATTAACTTATGTCATAATCAATGTTACCTTTTCTCTTATTTACTTTATGTTGTGCTTTAAATCAGTAAAGTTTTTTTGTTCAAATAAGTTCACTGTAAGAGAAAAATTTTTTGCTACTATTAATGGAAAACCAGTACCACTTGCAATGAACAGAAATTGCCAATGGAAAAGAAGTACAACAGAAAGAAAATAAGAATCTTAAATTATGGATGCTTTTTCTCTACCCTGTAGTAGCCTTTCTGAATGTGTGTGTGTGTTAATTATACCTGCACTCAGTAGCACACACACACACACACACACACACACACACACACACACAGATCTAGCTTATTAACATATTTTTTAAAATTGCAGTGCTAGGGATCCAACCTAGGGCCTCAAGTATGCTAGACAAACAGCTCTACCACTGAGCTAAACTCCTGGCCCTGCTTAATGTAATTTCAAGTGTACCATAAGCACTGTGTTGTTAACTATACGTACATGGGCATACAGTAGATCTCTAGAGCTTTTCAATCTTGTGTGGCTGGAACTTTATACCCACTGAATGGCAATCCCCCATTTCCCCTCCCACTCAGCCTCTGACAACCATCATCCTCCTGTCTGCTTGTGTGAATTTGATGGCTTTGTTTACTTCACGTGAGGGGAATTATTCAATAGTTACCTTCTACGATGAGCTTCTGTTACACAGTGTAGGTCTTCAAGACTCACCACACTGTATCGTAGGACAGGATGATGTGTATGCAACACATTTTCTTTATCCATTCATCTGTTGATGGGCATTTTCCCCTTTCTTGGCTAATGTGAACAATATTGCCTTAAATATAAAGGTCCAAGTATCTCTTTGAGATCCAGTTCGCAATTCTTTTCTTAATTACCCCAAGTAGGTTTACTAAATTGTATGACAGTTCTACTTGTAATTTTTGGAAAAACCTTCATATTGTTATCCATCTTCACTGCGTCACTCTGTGTTCTCACTGTTGAACCCATTGCATTCCAGTTTCTCCAAACCTTCACTGACACCATTTATCTTTCAGTATCATTGTTCATAGCCATACGAACAAGTGGGATGCTTAACTGCTGTTTCGATTTGCGTGTCCATAATGATTAGTAGTGCTGAGAAACTTTTCCTATGGTGCATTATATGTCTTCTTTGCAGATGTTATTTTCAAACTCTTTACCAATTTTTACTTGCCTTCTTTATGTTATTGAGCTATAGGAGTATTTTGAAGATTAATTCCTTGTCAGATATATGGCTTGCAAATATTTTGTCTCACATTAAGAGTGTTGTAGATGAGCAATTTTGTATTGGTCCTGATTTTAAGAGAAATTGCCCAGTTTTTCACCACTGAGTATACTACTAGATATGGGCTTATTGTGTATAACCTATATTGAGTTTACTTATTTATATTCCTAGATTGTTGACTGTTTTTAATCTTGAAAGGGTATTTGTTTTTGTTGGATGCTTTTTCCAAGCATCTACTGAGATGAATCTGTGACTTTTATCCTTTGTCTGTCAATGTGGTATATTATATTATCAAATTTCAGATGTTGAACCACTCTTGCGTCACAGGGGTAAATCTCACTGGATCATGATGTATGATCTTTTTTAATGTGTGGTTAAATTTAAGAAAATTTAATTTATAGCAAATACCCTTTCCAAATACAATAGAATGAAATTGCAAATCAGTAACTGAAGGAAAACTGAAACATTCACAAATATGTGCAAATGACAATGTCAACATATATTTCTTATATGGGCTTTGAGTCACTTCGTGATTCTAAACTTATATTGTATATCTAATGGGAACAATTAAAACTAAATGAGCTCTAGTTAGGAAATGTCATTAGTAAAACATTTATGGTTCAAGAGAAGTAGAGATTGGAATGAAAATAAAGATTGGTAAAATCACTGTATTTATGATTGAGTTATTAGGACTAATCATGGTTCTTAGGGGCAGAAAATTGATGAGGAATCCATGGAAAGAGGCAGGGCTCTCATTTCAGTGAGGCAGAGGAGGTGAGGTGATTCATCCCTGGTTATAGTCTATAGTCTACAAAAACTGGGGCTAATTACCTTGGACAGAGGAGGAGTTCACTCAAAGGCTATGGAGGAACTCCAGTGTCAGGCTTGGGATGAGCCTTTACTCCTCTGAAGATTCAGCTAGTGGTTGTTAACTATCTTTTTCCCCATTCCACTTCTGGAATGGATCAGCTTATTCCTCAACCCTCAGACTCTGGGAGGAGACAGTCTGATTCTTTGTGGAGAGAAATGTGGTTTGGTCACTACACCAGCAAGGCTCATAAAAAGGAAAGGGAATATGACAACCAGAAATCAGGACTTTGTGATCCAAAAGAGTTCCCCTCTGATAGAAAGACAGGAGTGTGGCTGCTGTGGAAGAAGCAGGAAACCATGTTCTTGGGCCTGGAATGTTACTTCGGATCTGTTACCTGGATTCACTTCCCACATAGCTTACGAAGATAACAGCATAATTCATACATAGGATTTTTTATGTCATTTTAATGGAGACACTCTCATTGTTTAGAGCATACCTTACTAAACAAAATTTTGAAATGTAGCATCAAATATCATAAATCCTGAGAAAGAACAATGGCCACAGCAGCACACAAGCCCAGTCTGGGAACCAGCACCACATGTGGGCCTCCAGTGGACTGGGAACAGCTAGACCCAAGCCTCTCCCCAGGAGTCAGTGCCATTCACAGACTGGAGTTAGAGAGAACAATGGCCACACCAGCAAACAAGTCCAGTCTGGGAACCAGCGCCATGTGCGGGCCGTGGCTGTACTGGAAACAGCCAGAACCCAGCCCCTTACAGCACATGGGCTGGCAAACAAGAAGTACCAATCCCTACCCCATAAGCAACTGGCTTATCTGGAGAAACATAGGCTCTGATGATAGCTATTGAGGTGAAATGCAATTGGATGCCTGTGGTGCTTTGGTGTTTCACTAACATTGCAGGTCTAGGGCCAGTGGTCCGATCATAGGTTCAGAGGATATTGCTAAGCAGTGGGTCATCTGCGGGGGATCTCCTGAGGGTTGCAGCCATTGTTTATTTCCTATGGTCATATTTTGGGGTCGTATACCATTTCCATTGTTTTGTTGGGTTGGGTTTTATTCCCTTTTGTTTTGTTTGATTATGTTAAATTCCATGGCAGGAGAAGCTATTTCAAGGATGGCAAGATATATTATGGTAGCAACTTTGAATTCACCAATGGCTTATTTTGAAGTCCTTTATCACATTCATTGTTTTGTTTTTATTGTTTCTATTCTATTCTGTTCTGTTTGGTTTTTACTATGTCCAAAGTTATCTGCAACTATTTTGAAGACATCAAAAGGCATTATGGTAACTACTGTTGATTTCATAATGTTTTGAAGTCCTGTATCTCTTACCCTGGTTTATTTTGATTGGCTTTATTTGACTGGCTTTATTTATTGGCTTTATATAATCTTTAAAATGTAAAAATAAGAAATGAAACAATTATGAGTATTGTCAAGTGGGCAGAGCTACAAAAACACAACACAAATATTATAAATCCATATTCAAGAAAGAACTAGTCTTACTGAATCACTGGGGCCTGTATATTTGTCCCCATTTATGTAATGTTTGTATTTCTAGTATATGAGAGTACAGAGACATAGTCTTGTGTGAGCACATGCTGAGGAGGATGGAGAGGCTGTATAGACCATATGCTGTGCATCTCTTTCTAGTATTGCATTTTTCTATTTTTTGTGCTGCAAAGAGAAGCAAAATCCATAACCTCAAACTCAGGAAGGACTTTCAAGAATCCAAACCTCAGGCTGACTGAATGCATAATGCCTCTCACATGGTTGTGAACACGTGTCCTTGCTGAGCTTCTCATCCAAGGGTGAAGATGGTCAGGTGCACAAAGGTCCACCTCATTTCCAATAATGTTTCTATTAAGTTGGAGCTTGAGACTTTATGAAGTGCAACGTGTGCCTTAGAAGCGAAGCTTCTTGAGCAAACTACTTCTTTGTGAAAGAAATATTAGGACATAGAACCTGATTTGTTTTTCTCTTTGCAAAATGAAGTGAAAAATGTACAGATTTTAGGAAAGTTTTATGTGACTTATAAAGATCTCTGCAAATGTTCGTCACGATTGTTATTTTGGCACATATGTTGAGGAAAGTCCTGTTAAGAGTAAGTATAGATTGCTACTCTCTGGAAAGCAAGGGCTTTGTGTGAGTGTGAGTGTGTGTGAGCTAGGCACAGACAATAGCTTGGGAACCAGTGGTTGTCTGACGTGTACAATCATGATGCTGCCTGCTCTGTGTGCATTCATTGCCCGAGCGGGGGTGCTGTGTTGCTTATTACCTAAACCAATTTCCAAAATGGGTAATTGTGTTCTGACTCATACAATTCCCCCTGCATTTCCTGACTTTTTCAAGTGACTTATAGCTTCCTGTTCTCCCTTAATGGATATGTAATGAAGTGACATATTTCAAAGTCATGGCTGTGTTTCAAGCTAGAGTGGACTACTCTTTAATAATATCTCAGTAGAGGGTGGGCATAAAACTTGGCACACATGTGCCCTGCTTCTGCCCTGAAAGAAACCATCATGAAAAGAGAGGTCTTCAAATAGGAGATGATTTTGAGGTACTGAAGATCCTCTGGACTGGAATATTTTAGGTTAATCATTAGTATTTCAGATGCTGTAGGAGCCCAGGCTTTGGGAGCAGTTTGTTTCATTCATATGTTGGTCCCGATACTTTTTAGCCATGAACTGATTTCATAACTTTCATCTTTCTCAGTTTCAGTTTCTTCATCTGCAAAGTGCTGGTAATAATAACACCTATCTCTGGGATTTCTGTAAAGATCAAATGAGACATTCTGTATGAAAATATTAAGCACAATGTGTGCTATATAGTGGGGGAGGGGGGTCAGTAAACACTGGCTCTCAGTAAGATTATTTTTTCCTGGATGTAATCTACCAAGAAGCCATTGTCAGGTGATTTAAGCCTCCCGGGGAGTTGGAGGAATAAATAGATGAATTACAGCAACAGATAATAAAATCAAGCATTATGCGTCATGCACAGAAGAATAGAGATGCAAATAGTTAATTCATACTGAGGTCAGGACAAATTTCCCAGGGGAAGTAGGCTCAAAGGAAAAGTGAAATTTCCTGAAGGAAAAACGTAGCATATAGACGTTCACCCTGAAGAAGCTCCGTACCAGTAAATTTGTGGATGAGTTTGCTCTTTAGTTCCTAGAGTTCATGTATATTTATTGAATTCCCCCTCATGCAACAGGCTTTGTATTTAGACTCAGGTAATTCAACAATGAACAAAAGGAAAAAGTCCTGCTCTGTGGAACTTTCACTCAAGAAAAAGACACCAAACTAATAACTTATGCAGCCATAGGAGGGTCATGAGGGACAAACACAGGATGTCACTGAATGGTGTCCCTTTTAGATTGATTAGATTTTGGGATGGGTTTCCAGAAGTGCTTCTGCGGATAACTGAGATTTAAACTAAGACCTGTAGGGCAGTGGGAGTGAGGTAGGGATTGAGTAAGGAAGGCTCTGTGCTCAGAAGTCATGGACCTTCTGGGAACTGAATAAGGTCCCCAGTTTGTCTGGAATGTAGAAAGCCCAGGAAAGGTAGCAGAGAGTCGTTTGTGTGCTGAGATAGGAAGTGGGGAGATCACAGGGTCGTAATGATCATTTGAACCAAAGGATTGGGACATGTGTCTCAAGTGTGATGGGAAGTCTTTGTATTTTTATTTCATGCGTGGAAATGCCAGAATCAGCCCTATATTTTTGAAAGATCATCTACTGTTTACACAGTGAATTACTGGGTTGAAAATAGAAGCAGGGATAGCAATAAGTTGTTGTGAGATGAAAGTGGTTTATATTGGGGCAGTGGCACAAGAATAAACCAGATTAATTGTTGCATCTGGCAAGGTCTGAAGGGCCTGAGGTAGTGGATGGGGCAAGCTTCTGAGGAGCACTGTGTGCTATTTTGTGCTAAGACATTTGCATTTATACTATAAAAGGGGCCAATGGAAGTGGAGAAGCAGGGAAATGAAATAACCAGATTAGCATGTGCATGGAGGATATTTATTTCTGTTCCCACCTCCTTCTGGAGCCAGGCAGTTATTGAATTTAGAGTAACAGCTGGGAGAAGGGCCCAGTATCACTGCAGGCAAAGATTGATGGGAGCCAGATTCTTTTGTACAGCAGCACAAAAGAGATATATTAAGGGGAGGTTAAACTTGTCAGTGTGAAAGGCTTATTTATCTTGTAAATTCTCACCCTGAAGCCACCTAAGTCTTTCTGGCAAGACCCAAATATGCCATTGTCCCAGATCAGCAGCGGGTCCGCACAGCACCATCGTGTGTTTCAAACAATGCAAGGAGGACCATAGCCTTGTGGAAGAGGGAAGGACAGGGAGAATGTCTAATGGGGGGCAACTTTCCTACTGGTCAGAATGGGGCAGTGTTCACAATCTCTAAAACAGAGGGCCCATAACCTCCGAATAGCTAGGGGTAGGTTAGAGACAGTGAAGGCCCATAAACCATGAGCAGATAGGAGTAAGGCTGAGGGAGTGAAAATGTTTGGGAAACCAAGTTTGTTAGGCCTTTGTGATGGAATGTACAACTTGACCCTCAAGCCATGGTTCATTCCTGAGACTCCCTGACTCTCCCTGTGACTGACAAAAAGAAATAATCCAGCAATATACTGAGTGCCCCGCCCTCTTCAGGAGGGGTGATGTCTTTGGAGGCTCTTGCAGTCCTGAGGAAGTGATGGAGATAGTGATGGAGATAGTCTTGAGACCTGTCGGTAAGGTAGAGTCTTTTGGACAACTAAAGAATAATAGGAAACCTGAAGCAAATTTTCTATCTTCATGAAGTTTCAAACCTACCCCCACTTACTATCCCTTAGGATATTTAATAAGGAAAGATTATTTATAAGCCTTGCTATGTATTAAAGAAAAATCTGTTCCTTTAAACAGCTCTGAGCTTTTAGACCCACGGCCTGTGTTCTGTGATGTTGTACTGGTCTGTAGGATGTGTCTGGCTGTGGAGGACCACCTGGAGGACTGTGCTTGAAAGAAGAGCAATTATCTCCACTTTGGCTAAACCTGGCCCTGGTTCAGTGTATTGATATGTACAGAGCTGGCTAGGGCTTTTCCTTATCTCCTCAGTTGGTTTTATGCCACCAAATTTGTCTGACTGAGATGCTGATGGACGACAGGTCAGTGTTGCCCCACTCCATAGCTCCCAAGAAACGTGGGTGAACCAGGTTGGAGAGTTGCGCTCCACGCTGTCGGCTGGGATTGGGCCTTCAGATAAGAGGCTATGACTTCCCAGGCGTAAGAGAGTACACATCAGAGCTGAAGCACTGCCCCTAAAACATTAGATACTATCTCGAATTGTGTTATGCAGATGACTCTTCCTGCATATCCTTCTCCCTGCATGTTGCAGAGGTGATTTCGGGCCACCTACCTAGCCCAGCTCACAGCACTCATGAACTTCCCACCACTCTCACAGTCACTCATCCCAGAGCCACTCCCCTCTTCATGAATTAATAAAACCTGGGTAGAGGCCTTGGTCCCGGTCAGCCATCATGCCAGCTGGACTTAGGGCCCCCTTGACTCCCTGCAACTAGAAATATAACGTCTTTATTCTTACCATGGGTTGCACTGAAAGTGATAGATTGGAGTTAACTCATTGGAATTCCAATAACTTTTCCATGGGGTTACATATATAAACTTGCTAGACTGTGGCAAGGCCTGGAAAAGGCTTTCCCTATCTGGTCTCAGCCCTGCCATATAGATTAGAAATATTCACACAGGACGTGCGACCACACTTCCATTTATCCCTTTTTTCAGGTTACAGAACTCAACAATGTGAAGAATGTAGCTCGATTGCCAAAAAGCACCAAGAAACACGCCATCGGGATTTATTTCAACGATGATACTTCCAAGACCTTTGCTTGCGAATCAGGTTTGTCTTGAGGCCGCAGGAGCTTTTGTTTTTAGCTTCTGGGTAGGTGCTGAGCATGCTAGTTAATCTCTTGGCCATTTCTACAGATCTTGAGGCAGACGAGTGGTGTAAAGTCCTCCAGATGGAGTGTGTAGGGACGCGGATCAATGATATCAGCCTCGGAGAGCCTGACTTACTGGCTACTGGGGTTGAGAGAGAGCAGAGTGGTAGGTACCAGCAATTCTCAGCTTCTTTTTTCTATACAGTTTTTCCCAATATGATAAAATATAGGCCATCTTCATTATGCAAAATTTTTGAATTGTAAAAATGTATAAAGAAAAGCAAAAATAACTTTTCACCTAACATACAACTGTTGTGAACATTACGATGCATGTTTTTCATAGTACATTTTTCAGTGTGTATTATAAAAAGTGTCAAATGCCAGTTAGAAATTTTGAAGAACCTACTCTTTGCCAGATTAGGAAAAGATGCTCTTGCAGTAGTAGAATATTACGGCCCCATGGCATAGATATTACTGCTTCTCTGATTCTGCAGATGAGGAAACTAAAGTTTCAAAGGGCCAAGCATCTTGTTCCAACTCTAGTAGCTAGTTAGTGTTTAATTCCAGACAGTACTCTTGGGCCTGAATTTACAACACACAGATTTTAAAGTATAATGGCTTTTTGTCTTGCCATTTCACTTACAATGTTATTGAAAGCTTTCCAATGCTTTTAATAGAATTTCAAATTCATGAATGTTTCATCAAGTTTAAACTAACCTAAAAATCTGTGATTTTTTTTTTAAAGACTTAAACACTTGAGCCAACTCAGTTTAACATGTAGTCTAGGAAATGTATCATTTTAAGTAATAAAGACCAAAATATTCATGAGCATTTTAGCAAAAATCAATGTTGATTTACAGCATGAGCCTGGAATAAGTCTTTCATCTGCAAACAGCTGAGCCTTGCGACAGGGTAGATTGGATCTCAAGGTCCTGTGTTAGTGACTGACTTGATAGATGAAGATTTAGGGCAATGGAAGGGGCTCTGGGTCACCCGGATTGATGATGAACATGGCAGGCGTGGAATTGTACTGACCCCGTCCGTAGGCCCACATGCCATTTGCTAGTAAGAAATGGTCTCCTTCCTTATTGGAACTGTGTCTTCATGACACATTTATAGTCTGTGACTATATTGAACGTACCATGTGTACCATAATCCATCTCCTCTGAAGTGTTATTGACCAAGCCCTGGAAGTGCTGGCTAATTCAGAGGAGCCTCTTTGTAGATTGGGAAATTGAGCTACAGAGAGGTTAAGTCATTTACCAGGGACATCCGCCCATTCTCCAGACCCCTCTGCTCATGATTCACTAAGTCAGGCTAACCCTGTGTAGAGAGGAGCACCCAGAGCCTCACGGACAGATCCCTGGGAGCCAAGCACAGAGCAGAAACATGCCAGGTTTGCCTGATCATTGTTTCTTAGAATGCTCAGGTCAGCGCTTATTTTTCACAAATTTATATTTGTCGAGCAGTACCCTGATAGCACTGCAAATGGAATTTAAGAATTCATTATGCCTGGAGTTTACTTTTCCCATGCTGGCTTTCTGTTTCTAAGTTTCCTCTGCTGCCAAAAAGAAGTAAGAATATCTCTGGCATAAAGCTACTAGGGATTATTATAAAATTCTACCATGTCTTTTGAAGTATTTTACATTCTTAATTTGTATAACTTCAAGCAATTATGATTAAAATTGCTATGCTCACTACTACGATTCTTGAGTGAGTTACAGGTAATAGGAAATAAGTTCACTTTTAAGTTGGCGATGCTCTTTCTTACTTGGTACTTAAGGAAATCAGTCTTTCTTGCTTGGCCCAGGACTTTCAAGGGAGAAATATGCTCCACTGGAATGCATTTTTAAAAATAAAATTTGAAAGCAGTAAATATTTCATCATTGGCAGCTTTAAATGACTTAGAAAATTTAGATTGTAGATTCATGAATATATTTCATGAACACAGTCTTAACATTACTATTGTATTTACGAAACTAAATTCTATGAAAATTCTAATGATTATCTTTTTTAAAAACAATGAATTTGGAATACCACTAAGATTAAATTGTTAATGCCACACTATTTTGTCAGATGTAGGCAATCTATCTTAATGATGACTAGGTGGAAATGTGTTTGCTATAGTAATAGTATTTTGCTCATATATCACTTGAAGATTTTGACTAATTTTTTATGGTTGTGAATTTTTTAGAAATATAACAAAAATATAGTAATTGTATCTGTAATCTGAGGGAGTGAAAATTTGGTGATAGTAATCAAAATAATATATTTAGAGTGATTTTGTTACATTTTTTACAAAATCATCCAGAGAAGGAAATGGATATTTCTTTCCCATAATTGGCTAAAGAAAACATTTTGTTGAAACTAGTTCAAATACACCCATCGGTTTTTTTTCCCAAATTGTTGATCAGTTAAGTACATGAAACTCATGTGGAATTTTATTTAAATAATTTGGAGTAGAGCTTTATTCATTTACATAAATGAGCTATATAAATTATAAGTGGATTAATAAAAGTTTAGTACAACTAGATCATGTGACAATTATTTTATACCTGTATCTCTTATGAACACAAAAATGTGGGTGCAATTAATGTGTGGTTAGCTGGGAAAAAAATCTTTTAATCACATCTTTATCATTTCACTGCTTTAGTCTTTTATTGGCTTTCAAATTTTTTATTAGGAACATTTTAAAAGTCTAAAAATGGTCTTCACCCATATAAATAAGTGTTTATAGTGTATGTTGACAAGCAGTATGTATTATTATTATGTTATTTAATAGGGTCTGCATTAGAAAATCATTTTCTAGGCCTGTCTATTTATGAGAATTATTAATCTTCCTGAATATTCAACCCAATCCTAGAATATGAATTTGAATTAGTTTTGAATGCTGCTGTGTTTCTACAATGTCTTTGATGTTTTGTTCCTGGGGATTTTAGACTAACCTTCTGTTTTTCTCCCAGAGAGATTCAATGTGTATTTGATGCCATCTCCTAACTTAGATGTACATGGCGAATGTGCCTTGCAGATTACATATGAGTATATCTGTCTTTGGGACGTCCAGAATCCCAGAGTCAAACTCGTCTCTTGGCCGCTCAGCGCCCTGCGGCGGTATGGAAGAGATACCACATGGTTCACTTTCGAGGCAGGGAGGTGAGTTTTGTGACTTCTAATGACTTTTTCCAGATTTTTGTTTGATTTTCCAAGTTCGTATTATTGAGGTTCACTTATGAGATTCAACTCGAGGACGTTTGTAGAGCTGCAACTGCATAATGTGAGGGGTTGTAAAATCCCCATGTATTCAGAATGACTTTTTTTTTCCTGAGGAAGATTTTAGTATCTTACAATGTGATGTGGGTTTTTATTACAGAGTTTGATTCCACACTACAAATTGAAGCTGAACTGAGTAAAATGCCAAAAATGTACCATATACTGGGTTAAGCTAAGCAAAGACCAACTGCTTGGTTTTTAGAAGACTTCCGCATTATTGTTATTCAGGTTGTGTTTCTGCATCAGCACTAATATGAGAGAGCATAAGCATGGGGCCGTTGACATTTTTCAAGTTGCAGTTATTGAGGCCCAGGTATCGTGCCCACCTTGTAAGGAATGACAGTAACACTGGAAGAGCTTCACTCTAAAACTTCCTTATTGTCCTTGGTGTCATATTGGTGAGCACTTGTAGGGCTTCCCAATGTTCCTTTCAGAAGATAGTATAGGAGAAAGACAGAGACAGAGACAGAGAGACAGAAAGAAAGAGAGAGAGAGAGAGCGAGAAAGCCTGTGGTGCCTGGGTTGAGCTCTGTGGGCAAGGGCACCCCTGGACAGTACCTCGTCTGCCTTGCCCCCAGTCTTCCTCCCTTAGGGTTTGGGCTCTTTTTTGAAACACCACAGACAAATTCTGTATTCTAAATTTTCAAGTGAGTGATTTTAAGAAATACAAATGCATCTGCATGTGGTCTGAAATTACATTCAATTTGAAAGCAATCAACTTATGACATTAAAACAAAGTTTGTAAAAGCAGACTGTTCTTCTTATAAGAACATGGTGTTTGATGAAAGGAAAGTAAAAATAGAAGTTCCAGACACCACCTAAGACCCCAATTCATGAGACTAGGTGGCAGTAATCCTCCCTTCAAATCAATTTGCTTACTTCATATTGCACAGAGCCCCATTATAGAAAATTTATTTTTCAAAAAGATGCTGTATTTGATGTTCTTACAATGATTCTAGCAGGCTTTTAAAATTTCTTTTTCCCATAGAACTCTTCTCTGGTCTATTTTATCTTCAAGAACCTGGAAATAGGTTAGCGACTCTCCCAGACCACAGAGGTCATCACATTAAAAAATAAAACTGTAGGGCCGCAGTTGTAGCTCAGTGGTAGAGCGCTGCTTGCCTGGCATGCATGAAGCCTAAGTTCAATCCTCAGCCCCACAAAAATGTCAATCAACCAACCAGACAAAAACCCATTAATGTTTATAACAGAACTCCTCTTTCATGAGAACTACATGTTTATTGTTTTTAAGAGAAAAAGACTTACAGAAAATTAGGAATTTATTTGGTCAGGTGGATTTTCTTCTTTGAATCTCAGAATATTTTAATTTTTAACTATATAAATTATTTGTTATCTGTGTATTAATTGTAATCAGTAAAATCTGGATATAGAAAATGCTTTATAATAGAAATAGACTTTTCTATTGTCTACAGACTGAACTTGATCTTAGCCAAAAGGCCAAGCGGTGATGTCTGTGCACTTCATAACATTTCCACTCATATTTTCTACTGATACATGTTAGAATTCTGTACTGGTCAGGTTTTTTTTTTTGCCTGTTTTTGGCAACACTTATTCAATTATTACTATTATTATTATTATTATTTTGCTTTTGAGGGGTTAAGGATTGAATCAGGGTCTTACGCATGCTAGACAAATGCTCTACTACTGAACTACCTCCCCAACTCAAACATTAATATTTTAAATCATTCTTTAATTTCCTATGTGTCATAAATGGTAGTACAAATGTAGCACAATTTTGTGGTAATATTTGTGAATCAAAATTTAAAAATCTAAGTAAATTTTTATAGTATCTCATGACTATTTGAAGCTTTTCTTGAAATTATCACATTAATTTTCCAAGCATAAGGTAAATACTACTTTGTGTCCTATAAAAAGTTTAATTCATATTGAAAGCTAGGAGGACTGCCAAAGATCTAAGAGATTATTTTAAAGACTTTTCTGTAGGACACCATAAATAATTGCAAGCAGGTGTATTTGGGCCTCTCCCCCGCCCCTTCTCTCCCTGTGTGTTTACACCATGGAATTGTGCTCATATTTTATAAAGGTTGTTCTGACTTCATTGTGGACACTAGAATAGAAGGGCAGATGTAGATGCAGGAAGACACTTAAGTAGCTCAGGTAAAAGAAATGGTAGATGAAAAATAAACATATATTGGAGACATAAATTCCAGAGTTATTTCAATGGCCTTTGATCAAAAGCTGTAAAGTTCTGACTTGGAAAATGAAAACATATCATTCCATGACTTTGACAGCATCTTTATGAACCATCCTTTGTGGAGTTTTGTTCATGAACTCCAGCAGTCAGATGACTATAATAGCCACAAACTCAGACCACACAGTGTTGAGCCTCAAAGATTGTAGAAATGTAGGCTCTTTGCTGACACTGAATAGCATCCTGATGCAGTGGCCATCCTTTGCGTGGCTGACACAACTAGGAACTGAGTGGAAGGAAGAGTGGGAATTGTGCTCTTCAGGGTCTCAATCATTTTTCAAATTGCATGGTGAAGTGTGAAGAGCACTGGTTTGGAAGTCAGAGGGGCCCAGATGTTTTACTAGCCTTTGACCTTGGACATGGTGCTTAACTTCTTGTAAGTTTATCTAGATGATAACTTGCTTGCAAGGTCTTTCTAGGTAAAAGCAGTGATGGCCACAGATGACCCCAGATGGTGCTAGGCTTCTGAATAGTCTCTTTCACATTCTGTTCTGCTTATTTTGGAGCAGTTCTTGGGCTTGGAGGAGACAGACAGGGTGAAACCCAACGTAAAACCCCCACTTCGTATTTTGCCTGAAACTCAAATAAAGATGAATTTTTATAGTTACCATCAAGATGCTCAGGATAATAAGATCATTTGTGTTCCCCCAAGCGTGAAAGTTTCATATCTGCTGTACTTTATTAGTGAAGATGATTTTTTTCCCTTGGCTATTTTTGGATGTATTCAAAACAAGGCAATTTCATATTAACTAATGTAATGTCTTCCTCACTTGCATCAAGAAATGAGCAGGGCCTGAGTCACCCCAGTTTTCACGTATCTGGCGGGCATCTGCAGAGCTTTTAGGTGTCCTTCTTTAGAATGCAGAGAATCTTCCCAAGGACCTTGGACAAAGCTCTGCTCACACTCAGCTTGTTCCTGCTCTGCGGTCCCCTCTTAAGCTGCCAAAGCCAACGGTGGGGCATGTGTTGTAAACTGGGCTAGGCTTTGGAGGACATGAAATAAAACTCTCACCCATCCTGGCTGTAGAAACCATGAAATCTGAGCTTCTGTTGCCACCTGTAGAATGGGGACAATATGTGACTTATCTCACAAGATTGCTACTAAAGTTAAATGAAGGCATGCGATAAATCACCTGGCATAATGCCTGGCAAGTAGGAGGCAGTTGAATCAACCCAGTTGACCCAGAAAAGGAATTCACTAGCTTCCTTCACACAGAGCCTTCAGAATAGAGATGGCTATGGGCTTGGCTTGAGTCAGTGTCCAAGTGGTGACCTAGGTTTTATTTAAGAATGCTTTTTCTTCTAAGATGTCGTCATTCTGGCTCCAGAGAGTGATTTCCAGGAGCTGTGAGATCGTCTCACACAGCAGCCAGTAGAAGAGAGATGAATTACCAGCATGCGGCAACCACTACATTCGCTGTTTCATTTGGGTGCTGTATTGAATAACTTGCATAGAACGCAGAGGACACAAAAAGATTAAAGAAGTTTTCCCAAGGCAGAAAGGTGTTACTATTACTGTCAGATGGAGAAACCTATGTAAGAATTTTAAAAACTAACAAAATGTATCCAGGATAGTATTTAATAATTGCTCAAAGCAAATAGGAACAAGAGGCATTTCCACTGTAGTTCTTTTTTTCATTCCTGTTACTAGTACATGTTTGCAGTATACAATGACTTTATTCATTGTGGGGAGTTGGTCCCTGTACATAGCACATCTTAAATCTTTTTTTAATTCCCTTTGGCGGTATCACTCACAATGGCCTTGCTGTCCAGAAAAGTGGTTCTCAGCCAGAGGTCATTTTGCTCCCTGGGGACACTGGGTAATAGCTGGAAATATGCATGGTCATCACAAGTTGCCCAATGATGCTACTGGCACCTAGCACGTAGAGGAACCAGAGATGTTGGTAAACATCTTAAACTGCACAGAGAAGTTCTTGGCAATGATAAATTATTAGGCCCAATTATCAGAGATTGAGAAACAGTGCTTTGTCAGGAGTATTAACTATTGAAAATAATCACTAACATTTATCAAGCCCTTACTATAGGAAAGTCGCTGCAGTAAGCGTTTTATGTGTACTACATCGTTGTAGCTATTCACTGATGACATTGGCTAGGATATTATTATTCCCATTTTAGAAACACGAAAAGGAATGAGATGCAAAGTAAACAGTGGATTCAGGACTCACACTCAGAGTTTTTACTTCCAAACTTTAGATTTCTAAGAAGGTTTCTTTTCTACTAAAAGTTAGCCAAGTTCTCAATTAGCTCCTGAACTCTAAGGTTAGCATACTTATATAACCAAAGCTTTCTAAAACCATTGTAGATGACAGTGCAACAATGCTAACCCAGAACTGAAGTGACCTCAAAGTGTGTGGCAAGGTGTCTATGAAGAAGCCACAAACTCGGAAGGATACTGGTAATTCAAATATACCTTCTGGACTGTCCACTAATGTATAAATCTTCTTAATTTGACTTTAATGTTGGGATCTCCTATTTGTTCTTTTCTTTTGGGCTGGAGGCACGATATGTAGCTGAGATTGTTTATCTCTCCATTCCAGCAGTGTGAAGATCAGAGGCCATTATGGTCTTACATATGCTGTCTCTGCCCTCCTCCCCAGGAAATCAAATTTGTCTATCACACTCCTTTAGTCCCTTGAAATTCCCACTCAAAATATGAAATCTTTAATAAAGCACTGACACAATTAATTGCCCCTGGAGATAAATAACAATTGTTTTTTTCAGATGGACTGAGAGACAGTCTCCTTTTTTGGTTCAAGGTGTTTCTAGTCTTTTTTTGTTTCCTGTCACTTCAAAGCCCTGAACCCTCAGGTGAATCAAATTGTCAGGGAACTTGGAAATTCTAAGGGAAGATCCAGCTGACATGAAGTCCTAACTGCCTTTATCTCCCCGATGGAACTGGTCTTGAAACGTTACTGTTTCAAGGAGGGTGGCAGGTGTCCGGTGAGTTTCCCTCTTAATATTACAGCTGGCTGCTGCACGAGCATGCTTCAATGTCAGACTCCCCTTTATCTCCCAATTGATTTAAGTTAATATCCTGGGTTTTGCACCTTCAGGCGTGAGGAAAGCTCAGGCGAGATTTAGCAGAATGTGCTAAATAATTTCCACACATGGCCACCTTTGCTTCTGAGCCAGAGAAAGTTTCTCTTGTGCATTTGACATCGTTTTAAGAGAAACTTTTAAGTATGCCAAGAATATACAAAAATTCAAATTGCATATACAAATGCTTCCCTTAAATGGAGTACACAGATTTGTGAGAAAGTTGTGGTTTTGCAGGAGATACAAAGGCATCTGGACATAAATTATAGAATTCTTATGTAGTTTGTCTTAAAAGCAGTCTTAACTTGTGAGATAACTTTTCATTGGGGGAAGAAAGTTGTTTGATGAGATTATGGGTAAGATAACAGTTGTGTGGATGACTTCAGCATATTTTCTGTTTTCCTGATTCTTAGCTCCTTAGTAATTACTATTTTCTAAATATTTTATAGGTCACATACTCATTTGCATTAATGGATCAAAGTAAAATGATGAACAATTTAGTAAACTCAGTTCTTCCTGCCGTGTTGAGTAGTGTTTCAAATGTAAGATCTGGGTTTCCAACGAGCTTGCTCAAAAGGAATTAAATTTTCTTCTTTTGAAAGAAAACAGATAGAGTGATTACATCTTTTTCTGGCCATTCAATCCTCATTAGCTTTTATCTATGAAAAGCACTTTAATTATAAGAGTAATACACACTTAATATTCCAGTAGTACAAGCATGTATGAAATCAAGGAGGAGAGAACCCTTTCTCCTAACGATGTCCTCATGGCTGTTTCGTCATTGCATGCCTGTTCACTGCCAAGTGTTGTGCTAGGACAGTGGATTTGAAGACAAACAAGACCAGGTCACCATGGCAGGGTAAGGGCTCAGCTAGGTCCTTTCCTACCTCTGGCTTTCTGTGGCTTTAGCATGTGAAATCTCTAAAAGAAAGGATGCCTTTCTTCTACCCTTTAGACAAAATTAGGCATTACCCAATGGACCCTGTTTGGTGGCCATCCTCATGCATTAATGGACCACCGCTGTGTGTCATTATTTTATAAGTGCTGGTACCTCAGGATGCTGGAAAGGGCTCGGGTGTGGGGATCAGTCTCCCTGTCACCCAACACCCACCTCCTGCCCCTTGGGTTCCATGCACGGTTCTCAGCACTGCAGATGTAGCAGTGAACACAACACATGAGTGTCTTTGCCCTTGTGAAACACACTCATTAGAAAAGATATAGATGTAGACCAGTATTACAAAAAGTGAACTAGATCTTACATTAAATCCTACAGTGAAAACTGAAGCTGTGAAAGGTGACTGATAGAAGTTGCTGAAGAAGAGGTTTTAAAGATGGGGAACAGGACTGACCTTGCTGGGTCAGTGCTGTTTCACTAAAGAACAAGAAGAAGTAAGAGAGTGAGTGAGCCATGCAGGAATCTGGGGGAAGAGCATTCCTGCTGGAAGGAGGCTGGGAAAGATGCTGGGGAAAGTGTTCAAGAAGAGTCAGGAGGCTGACACGCTGAGTAAAGCAGAGGACGAAGCACAGCACGATAAAGGCAGAGAGCAGGCTTAGAATCAACTGTGAGGAATTCAGCTCCTCGGGGCTGAAAGAATTGGACCACTGTGGAGTTGGAGGCAATGGTTCCTAAGACTCCCCTCACCCAGCTATGGTGCTAAGTCCTTCATCTCTAGCCGCACCTTTCTTTCCCATCCAGTGCAGTCATTTGTGCTTCTCTGCTGTGCTTCCTTCAAGACAAGGCTGTGGTTGTGCCTTGTTTGGGACATTTTCCTTGAGAGCTTTTTCCTCATTGGCTTGGAAACTTGAAGGTGTTAGAATGACAGCAGCCGCAACAAACCTTCAACAAACGCTCACTTGATGCCTGAGCCTCTGCTGAATACAAAACCCAGTCTCCACTCAAACCCTGTGAGGCTCAGGATGTCATTCTGTTTAAATTATGAAGTCCCTGAAAGTTAAGAGGCCAAGGACCTTGTCCAGTGTCCTGATTCCTGCAGTGAGGAAGCTGAAACTGAGATTTCCCATCTCCCTGTCTCCTTACCCCCTCGTACACCACCCAGGGCAGGTTCTGCTTTAAATGAGAGTCTCCCAGTGATAAAGTCCTTCTTTACAATTCCTTCAATCTCTTTGGTTAAACTGTGGAGAAATAGTATAACCAGATGTTGGCAGTTCTTACATCTCTAAAGCTTTTTAATTTAACTGTTACCAAGAAAGCAGATTTCTGGCTCGGGTATATCCTCAGCCCCTTTTGATTTTTTTCTTTGGAGATAGTGTCTTGGTAAGTTGGCCAGTCTGTGCTCAAGCTTACAATCCTCTTGCCTCAGCCTCCCAGTGTGCTGAGATTACAGTTGTGCTCCACCATACCAGGCTGGATCAGATTTGTTTATAACATTGATTTGATGATTCCATTATAGCATATTTGTTCAAGGAAAAGTGAGTTGATACAAAAAGGATCACAGAGAACAGACAACCATAACTGAAGTTTGTGGGTGATTGATGGACATTGCCAAGAGCTGTCTCTCGCTCAGGACACTGAGAGGTGAAGAACAAAACAATCAAGCTTCTTACATGCATTTCTCACCCTGGTGTTCACAGCAAGGGCTCAGAAATCAGTCCCAGAACAGAGAGTGGGCCGGTCCCCTTTTTCCAGGCAACACACGCTGCCTTGACAGGAGATGAGGTCGACCAGGCAGATACCAGTGATCAGAACAGGAAAGGCAAGGAAGATGCCCAACTGTAGAAGGTCGTCACCACTCCAGTGTGTGGCAAAGCTATCCATCTCCTGAACTCCGGAGCTGCTTTTTCTATGCAGTCTCTTACTGCTTAAGCATGACTCAGTTTCTCCCTCGTGTTCTTGTACTTGGTCTGCTTCAGGGACTTCCAATAGGGAGGGGCATTTTACCTCTCAAGGGTCATTTGTTAATGTCTGGAGACATTTTTGATGGTCACAACTGGGGCTAGAGGTATCATTGGCATCTGGTCAGTAGAGGAAAACTTATGGCTAAATCTGAAAAATTCCCTGTCTACTTGGAGCTTATATTCCCGTCAAATAATAGAAGTTCCTTTTTCTTGAAGACTTAATTGTGTGCTCTATATCATATTTAATACTTGTGAAAAATCTTAGGTGAGCATTTTTATGACTATTTGTTTTACTAATGAAAATATGTGTACAGGGAGGTGAAATGACTTGGAATTGAAGGGCAAGTCCAACTGGGCAAACTTTAGCTTAAATTCTTGCCAGTTATGACATTTCCTCGCTAGCATTCAGTGTATAGATGAATTAGTGAATGTTCCAGTATTTTCTGAGCTGTCAGTGTCTTCAAGATTCTTCACTAATGGAAACATTAGTGACAAGTATATCATTTAGGGAAAATAATTATGGAGAAATTCAAAAATGTAACTGCATCTGTGTGGCCGCATTGTTACTGTGCTATCTGAATGCTTATCTTCGTAGGGAACTTCAGAAAGGCCAGACCTAGCTCCATTATTTAGCTCTCTGGGTGTCCAGCCCACTGAGTTTGTGAGCCTAAGGCCATAGGAAAGTGCTAGTTCATTTGAGACCTCTTTGGAGAAGCAACCAAGGTAAAAACCCAGTGGCTCAAGGAAATAAAAAGAATCACTGGGACCATAAAATTTCAGAACACGTGGATTTGCTGTTCTTCCATGAGCGAACACATTAGAACATCTTTGTTTTGTGTTGCATTTTCTTAAGAGATGAGGAAAAGCTATCACAGCATTAGGTTATATAAGACCATTAGCCTGGTTGATGTGTTATTCTTTTTACTTGCTTTCTTTTCTCTCTTTCTTTCTTTCTTTCTTTCTTTCTTTCTTTCTTTCTTTCTTTCTTTCTTTCTTTCTTTCTTCCTTCCTTTTCTAAATTCCCTTTGTTCTCTTCTTACTGCCGTGGGGCCTTAGTGCACTACCCTATTTTGAGAAAAGCCCATCCTAACACTTAATGGGTTGTAAAGCTGCTTATGAAACAGCTCCCAACAAACCAATTGGGCAAAACCAGCAGGATGGAAGAGCTTGTGGGCAGAGGTTAGAAGTGACCTTACAGAAGAGCAAGCAAAGGCCAGTGTTTGTTTGCCTTTAATTGCCTGGGTCATGCTGGCCAACTGAGGGTCACACACTCTTGACCAGATGGACAAAAATGCCACTCATCAAACCAAAGGCCCAATTTCTGATCTATTCAGAGATTATGAATGCATTTTGTCTTTTTCATGCACATTAGGGACCTCTTGGCCAGATTTGGTTGACCAAACAATTCTGGCTTTCACAGTTTAAAAAACAGGAACAGGCTGCTGGCATTTAAAATTCAGGTGAGTTTATGTTCCAATCAAGATTCCTGGCTTCTGTTAAAGAATGAGAAGCAGTGGCTCCATTAGACTCCTATTCCCTCATGTAAATACCTGGCTAGGGCTGACTCATGGCTGCGATATGTAAACAAGACCCACACTGTCCACTGTATGCTGTAGAGGGTTGGAGCAAATTCATCCATCACTGTCTGCCTGAGCTCTGACGGAGTTTGAGGTTGTGATTCCTGGTTCTTTCTTCAAGTGGAGAGAGTGTGTGTGTGTGTGTGTGTGTGTGTGTGTATGTTTCTGTGTGTATTAATACCCTTAGGTGTAGGTGAGGGTGGTCTGTGTAAGCCAAAGAAGACTGTTTGACACAACAATTGGTTAGATTTCATTTGTTTCTGATCACATCGTTTTAGAGATTTAAATGACAATAAAACCTATCTGAAATCATTATTTATCAAAAGTGGACATTACAGAGACGAGTGATTTTTCAAAGAGTAGCTCTTGCCAATTCATGAATCATCATATGAACTAAGCAGCCACCACTGGTATTAAAAATTAGAACAGAGAAGAAAACATGGGCATGTGAGAGAATGATAGGGCCATAAACAGATAGACACACTGGGTCACAACCTCAACTGTATTTCTTACTGTGGGTTTCAAATGAAAAGATTTAAAGGCCCCTGGATGGTCAGGCGTGAGAGTCACAGCTGTGGAGTATGATGCTAATCAGTCATCTTACAAGTGTTTCTCTGTAACGGGTACCTTCATCCATTCTGGAACTAAAGTTAGCATTGAAGTTCGAAAATAAACTAACTTCTACCCCAAGAGAAATAGAAGCCTACTGTTTCTTCTTAAAGAATTAGTATTTCTATGGGGAAAGGATGTTTGAAAACCATAAAATCTTGTAGAACTAAGTGCTAAGTAATGGAATCAAGCTTGTGTGGCGGCTTACGTGCAGAAGAAGTGGCGGAAAGGGCTGAAGTATTGTAAGATATTCTCTGGAAAGAAATGAGACTCGATTGGAAAATGCCTTGAATTGTAGATTTTAGTTCTTCATTAAACTGACTTAATGGCTAAAACCACAAGATCAACTTCATGGGCGAATTCTGTGTATTAGATTATTGGGAGAGCTGTCAATTTTGTTTTCCTTGTATCCCCACATAGCTCATAGTCATGAAATTCAAGCTGAACAGATTTTAGCCAGTTCCATGAACCCCGCCACATATGCAGAAAACTGCTGTTCAGATCCATGATGCTATATTCATTTGACTGAAAAATTAGATTGGGGTAAATCTTGCTCTTTACATTAATTGCATGTGTCCAAGTAGATTTAAAAAATTAACAGTGGTTTGATCAGAATATTTGCTTTGCTTCCATGTTGTGTTCAATAGTTTTTAAGATATACACAAAATGGGCACTAAAGTTAGTGTTCAGTTTTGGCAAGTTTCCTGAGAGGAAGGAAGGGCATTCAAATAATTAGATCCTTTAAAACAAAAAACAAAGCACTGTCCTCCTTTCTGTGACCATAAGTACACACCAAAGTCAGCTCTTTTCAATGTCCCTGCATATGATTTTGCCCAAGTTCTTTAAAAATATTGAGCTACTACATTTAATACTTTTGTGTATATTAAATGCTTATATAGCAGTATACATGGAATTAAAAGGCAGTTGTTTTGGCTTAAGCGTGTGATAGTCTCCTGTTAGGAATGAAATTTGCTTCCATTTTTTAATGGTATGGTGTATCGGCCACCTTCTCCCCACGTCTGAAGTCAGCTATCAAATCCACCCAACCTCCTTTAAAATATGGCCCTTATGTTCCAAAACATAATTCAGTGCATTCATGCTCATTGAAAAAAAAGGCTGCACTTTCAGAATTTCATGTAGGATTTTAAGAATGAAGAGATCCTGCCTGTGGCGGATGTGAGGATGGGATGGAAGAGAGATGAAGGATTTGGTTTTTACCTAGAGCTGACTGGCATGGTTTCTGCTGAGAAGTTGCCCGTGGCACAGTTGCCCACCTTTCTTGTCTGGGAGTAAAAGCGCAGTAGAGGGGTTATCCTGAGAGTCAAGAAATGGCTCTTTTACTCATCTTCTGCTTTGCAGGGGATAAAAACAAACACACAACACTCAGAATGTCTCAGCCTTGAGTGACTGGTTCCCTGCCCGTATTTGTAATACTTAATTGGACAATTGCAGTGTTTTAATTCTAGTTAGCTTTGTTTAGCAAATGCGGACAAGAATCCTAATCTTATTTAAAAACTGCATAGGCGCGACACCTTAGCACACTGAACTTCTGGCACCTGCGTTCTCAGAAGCCTCTCGTTTTTCTCTTCACAGGATGTGTGAGACTGGCGAAGGGCTGTTTATCTTTCAGACGCGAGACGGGGAGGCCATCTATCAGAAAGTCCATTCAGCTGCTTTGGCCATAGCGGAGCAGCATGAGCGTTTGCTGCAAAGCGTGAAAAATTCAATGGTACGTTGGGAATTTCTCCCTTCCAACTCAGCATATACCACTGTAGAATGTCATCCAGGAATTTTTATGTTGAACTGTATGAGCAGCGTTAGTTGAGCAGATGGTTTACTTCTGTACTCAACGGTGCATCATGTGGATTAAATCTTGAGAATTCCCAAAGTGGTCAGTTGGTTAAAAAAAATTATCCATTCCTGATCACTCATCCAGTCACCCAACTATTTTGTGTGTATGTATATATTTATATTAAAATCAATTTGGGTGTGTATATCATCTATAGACACGTTAGTGGTTGATCTCCAGATGGACATATACTTATAGCTGTGTAAGAAGTTATCATTTCAAATGCCATCAGAGAGTGGAGAGAAAAGAAAAAGGAGAGAAGAGGATTAAGGGAAACTGGCATGAAATTGCAAAAAGCCAAGACCAGACAGCTGTTGACAGGAAACTGCAGGTTCTGTAGGGACAGGCCTCTTGATTTTTCAAGGGAAACTAAATATTTGAGTCTGTTTGGTACTATGCAGTTGCTAACTGTTGGCAGTGAATTGCAGTTGAAATAGCAGCATGTTACTGGCCAAAGAAAACCTGACATGCTACACAGAGCCATGCATTTCCCGATGTATAAAGATGCCACGAACATGTGAGTGTGAGCAATAGGCCCTTTCCATGACATGGTGCTAGGTACTATAGATTGCACAAGGAACCAGTTCCTTACTTTGTTATTAAAGGAGGGTAAATGAATGAAATCTTAAATGAATGCACACAGTTAAAGTAAATCACGTATTCATTCTTGTGAACACCTACACAGAGTTTCATCTCTGGAAGGAAAGAAAACCGCAAGTAGCCGGTTTATCACGGTAAGATTGGGGTAGTTTGAATACAGTATTTACTGTCTAAACCTACGGGATAGTTGGATTTAAAGAGGGATGCAAAGCACGCCAGTAATGTGACCTTCCTCAAAGCAGCTCCAGGTTATTCTCGAATGACTTGTGCACGCAGCAAGCTGAGGTTGTGGAACAAAGGTCGTCAGAACTGCCCGTGAAGGCTCAGATCTTAAATATATCTGTCATCATGGATTCTGTTGCAGCCACTTTCCTGCCTCTGCAGCACAAAAGTAGCTTCCGAAAAATGCAATGAAATGGGAGAGGCTGTGTTCCAAAAGATAAATATTATTAAGAGATGCCGAAATTCAAATATCATATAATTTTCTCATGTAACGAAATTTTTGACCCATGGAGCTATTTTCTACTTCCCCCAATTGTTTGTTTGTTTATTTATTTTGCCTGAGTGTCCCACAGGAGTAGGCAGCTGTCCACATGAGCCTCGAAGGCTGGCATAGGGTGGCAAAGAAGAGAGCAAACACTCGCTGGAGGCAGTGCTGAAGTAAGCTTGCGTGAGAATCTAGAGCTGCCCTTGTACGTGATTTTAGAAGCGGTGATGACAGGTGTTCTGGGGCGATCTGGAGTGAGTGAAGGGCTTGGGATACTCCTCGTGTGTGGGACAGGGGTTGCCCAAACATCTGGTTAAGTATTATTCTGGTTCGGCTGTGAAGATATTTCTGAGTGAGGTAACATTTAAATTGATAGACTGAGCCGGGTGTGGTGGCGCACACCTTTAATCCCAGCTCTCGGGAGGTTGAGGTAGGCGGAGCGTTGTGAGTTCGAGGCCAGCTTGGGCTACAACGCGAGCACAAGGCCGGCCTGAGCTACGTAGTGCAACCCTGCCTTGAAAAACCAGGGCCGGGAGTTTGGCTCAATGGCTTAAGCTCCTGTCTGGCAGGCACTGAGTTGTGAGTTTGATCCCCGGTGCCGCAAAAAAAAAAAAAAATTGATAGATTGAGCACAGCAACTTGCCCTGCATGCAAACGTTAGCCATATCCAGTTGGCTGCAGACCTGTATTCAACAAAAGGCAGATAAAGGAGAATTAGGTCTCATTGCTTTATGGTCTTGAGCTGAGATATTATCTCCACCTGCCTTCTGAGTCAGACTTGAATTTATACCTTCACCTCTCCTGAATCTTAGGACTTCAATCTTGGAACTGAAGATCTTGGGACTTTTCAGCCTTTATATAATTACAGGAACCAATTTCTTATAATTTTTGTCTCTCTGCTATTATTCTGTTTTTGGAAAATCTTGATTAATCTTCCCAGTTTACAGGTAGACACAGATAATGCAGAGGTAAAGATCAGTGTCATCAGGGAGCCAGATCTAGTTCCAATGCCAACTCTGAAACATTGTAGCCTCGGGGGGAGAACAAAGCTCTGAATGGCCCCCAGCTCCAGGTTTCCCTTTGTAAAATGAGGAAGGTGACAGTATTTACCTTAAAGTTTTCTTAAAATTTGAGATATGCTTCTCACATGTCCAATGCAGTCTGTTATGTAAAAAGTTTCAGTGAGCGGAGCTATCATTATTATTATTAACGATCAAGTCATCATTAGTGATATTAATAGCACATCGTTGATCCAGATTGAGCCTAGCAATGGCTGATGAAATTGCCTGTGGCTGATGGTTCTCCAGAAGTAACTGCACCCATTTTTCTCTTTACTGGTGTTCCCCCTTCGTGTGTGTGTGTGTGTGTGTGTGTGTGTGTGTGTGTGTGTGTGTATGCGTCTAAGTAAAGCAAACTTGAAGGTAAGATTGAGAAGAAATAGAAAACCATATAACTGGATAGTATTTAGAGAATCAGAAACTACTATAAGAAATAACAGCAGTCGTATTTACTATGTAACACTGGAAAATAGTAGACAATGCAGCACAACCGGATTCCTGGCACACAGGGGTGTACCTTTTGCTAATTTTTGAGTATGTATTGTAGCTTCCAGAGTTTTAATCAGGTGTGCATAGAGATAGAATTGTATTGAACACATTGTTTATAACTAACTTTTGGTAAAACAAAAACAAAAACAAAAACAAAAACAAAAACAAAAACAAAAACATTATACTGTATCTACATACTTCTTCCTCATTGAGAACATGTATCTGTTTCCTGGCTATGTAGTATTATAATGCATGGATAGTCCTTGGATTTTAAAACAGTGTTTCAGCTTCCTGCTCAATCTGTATGCATCAATGATATTTATTTAGGTTAAATTCTCAAAATTAATTGTTGATTCACAAGCTGTCAATATTTTTAATAATTTAATTTTTCTTCCCAAATGACATTCTAGAAAGAGTTTCTGGTTGAACTAATGGACTCTTGTTATACATTTCCTCATATACTTACCAATTCTGGAAAAAGTAAGTAAGTCAGTTAATGATGGATGGAGAGAGGATGAGACAAAGAGACAGAGTGAGAGAGAGACAGAGAGCCCTGAAGTAGAATTCAAGTCAATTAAAACTCACATGTCATTAAGTGAGAATTGTGTAGCTATCCCATTAGATGCATTTAAACTCCTAAAGAAGTTTTTCTAAGATTACCTTATTTGTGAAGCCATAATTAGCATAAATTGTGCTTGAAAGGTAGGTTCTGTAAGCACATGTTTTTCCTCTACAACCTCCTTATTATTTCCACTAAAATTAATTGGGAATATGAGTAATTCATTCAGATCATCCCTTTGCAAATTTAACTAGAAAATAATGTCATTTGTTCTTAATTTGCTGTGTGCTTCATGAGTTCTATAAATGAATGTGATTTTAAAGCAACAGCATTCTGTTTAAGATGAAACAAGTAAGCTTCAGAATGGGATGTTAATCTCCTGAAAGTCAAACTGCAAATTGTGAAAAGCTTAGAATCAATGTAGTTTAATCAGTGCCTGATTAGGGAAGGAGACACCATGATAAAATGGAACAAATGAAGACCACATTGCTTGCCCACACTCCAACACCTGAATGGGTCCATGCAGATGGAGCTGTGTTCTCGTCTTTGACTCGTCTTATGTTTCCTGCTGACTTGCTTCTTCATAGAAGCCAAGGTTATAAATGGAAGCAGGCTGGGAAAGCTCACCTTCCCCCTGGCCTCATTACAAAGAGCCTCTAACTTGCTGCTCACTGCCACTGTTGCAGAACCCAAGACTTCACCCGAAGACAGAATGCTATCCTGGTGGCCTGAAGCGTTCGAACCATTGTATCCCTGAGTTTCAAAGCATATAGAGATGAGACTTCCGGTTGGGGAACAGTGACAGCAAGTATCATAGACTGAACCATGGCTTTCCCAAGGTGTTCATGTTTTAATCCTTGGAAACAGTGAATAGTAGCTTAGTGGGAAAAGGGGCTTTGCAAATGTGATCAAGGTAGGGATCTGGTCTTGAGATGGGAAGAGTATCCTGGATTATGCAGGTGAGTCTTGTGTTATTAACCTTCTAAGAGAGAACACGGGAGTAAGAGGCAGACAGTGGGGCATGGTGCTGATTGAAGCCAAGGGATAGAAAGACTTAGAGGCCGTGCTGCTGTTTTGGGGTTAGATAAGCCCTAGACCAAAGGATGTGAGTGAACTCTCAAGGTCATAAAAGGCAGGAAACTGATTCTCCTCCGGAACCTCCAAAAGGAACCAGCCTTTCTAGTAGGTAACACTGACTCGAGAATTCTAGCCTCTAGGACTGTAGGATGACATATTTGTTTTGTTTTAAGTTACCACTTTGTTACAAGAGCCATGGGAAAATAATACAATACTCACAATAATGATAAAATACAATATATTGTTTTTGTACTCTGTAACAAACAACATTTTAAGGACTTCTTGTCAAGTTCTCAAACCCTCTCAATGACCCTTAGATTGAAGGCCCAAGATCAGCAGTTAAAAGCATGGGTTTTGAGTTGAAATAGGCTCTCTGGGGTAACTCCTGCCTGACCCTTTACATCTGAGTTAAGCTCCTAGACAGGTTTTCTGGCTGGCAGTTTAGCTGAAAAACCCCAAATTAGTGGCCAACACCTAAAAACTATGAACTTTTGTACAAGTCAGCTTTCTATATTTTCTGGAAAAGTGAAAAAAATCTGGGGACACTATATTACATTCCACCATGGCAATCACCGGCCAAGCCTGGAAGTGTCTTCCCTCCTCAGACAGCGGAGGTCCTCAGTTCCCCTCAGCCCTTTGCTCTGTTGTACACTCAGGTCCTTCTCTGGGAACTTGTTAGCAAGGCTATGGGCAAGGTATATTTTATCTATACTAGGATGTGTCTTAGTTTTCTGTTGCTAGATAACAGAGTATCAACAATTATTAGAAGAAAGCAACACGCATTGACCGACTTTTGTTTACTGGAGATGGAACCCAAGGCCTCGTGCATGCTAGGAAAGTGGTTTACTATTGCTCCCCAGCCTGTAGCACGTATGCGTCATCTCATAGTGTGGATAGATCGGAGCATTGGCTCAGCTCCTCTGAGCCCACTGCTGCAGTTTTTCACAAAGCTGCAATACAGGGGTCAGCTGGGGCTGCAGTCTCGTTTCAAAGTTCAAGTGGAGAAGGATCCACTTCCCAGGCCATGTAGTTATGGATGGAACTTAATTCTTTGTGGCTGTAGGATTGTGGGGCCTCGGTTTCTTGCCAGCAAGACTATGACCAGCTCTTTGCTGAATTGGTCTCCCTGAGGCAGCCACTGCTGTCATGGAAGCCACAAAGAGAGTCTCCTTGGACGACAGAGCTCATGTACTCAGGTAGCATAATCGTCTCCCCAGCATGGTAGATGAATTAAACTGAGTCAAAATTCCTGCCTATGCTCAAGGAAAGTGAACACCTCAGGGCATAGAGATGAGGAGAAAGAGATTATAGGGCCACCTTTGTATCTGCCCCTACAGTTGTTCTTTAAATTCTGTCTTTTAAATAGTTTCCTACTTTATGGTGTTTGCTAACAACACCATTTATTTAGAGGGCATCTGCTGTGTCTGGTTCTTTTGTAATGGCAGCCACTGTATTTATTCAGCCTCCTATAATGTGTCAAATACGTTGCCTGACTTCATTCATGACCATAGTAAGTCATTCATTCTCATTTATTCATTCAAAATTACTTCCTGAGGGCCTACTGTGTTCAGCTGTGTGCTATAGGGCAGTGTTAAATCCTACAGTGGAAGAGGATATTTTACTCATGATCCTTGACTTGATAGGAATCACCAACCCCTGTTACACAGAGGAGAAATGGGGATTCCTGGAGTTTGGAAGTCACTTGCAGCTATAGATCACATTATTAATGGAGTCAGGAGTGCAAGGTGGTTTTGTCTGGTTCCTGAACCCTGGACTGTAGCCACCATGCCCCACTACTTGACAGGTTTTGAACCTCTTCTGTCCCCGCTGAGCTTTCTTAGAATTTTCAAGTTACCTTAGATATCAGAGCACCTGTGTCTTTGTTACTTTTCTTGCTGCTGAAACAAAATACCTGACACCCAGGGTTAAAGAGGGGAAGGTTTATTTGCCTCAGTCTGTAACGGTTTCAGTCCATAATCAACTGGCTCCAAGGCAGAGTGGCACATGGCAGAGCGGCATTGCAGAGGAGCCACAGTTCATGGTGGGCAGAAGGTAGCAAAGTGAGCAAGGAGTGGCCACAACTCTCTGTCCCTTATATTTTATTAGGCTACTTCGGGCAGGTAGCACTCACGCTGTTAATCCTCGTGCCCTTGATCCTAGCATTGCACCATGAGTCAATTCCAGCGTCATACATTCTGAATCCAGCCCTCCTATGCCTGCATGCGGCTTTGGGGGAACATCTAGACACAAGCTATAACAACCAGTCAATTTAGATCTAAAAAAAAAAAAAAAAAAAAAAAACTGTTAAAAACAATCTCATTTCTTTTAGTAGCTTTATAGTGATCTTATATCTTGTAATGCCTCCTTAACTTTCCCACTTCAGATTCTATGCAGTTATTATCTCTGGGAGGGGAGCGTGAAGGAAGGGGAGGGTGGCCCTGGAGTATCGGGGAAGGACTTCAGCTGTCAGCTGCCTTGCTGGCGAAGCAGCAGAGCCCATGGATAGCTCGGGTCCTCCCCTGAGCTGCCAGCTATTTTTGCCACCTCTGAGATCAGTGTCTATAACAAAGTCTAATTATGGAACAAGGAGTGGCACTGTGTGGGATGTCCTTCATTCCACCAGTAGGCCTGTCATTTTTAGAGTTTCCATCAAGGCAAGAGCCTCCGGGTGGAGAATGCCTGCAATTTGGCAGACTGTTTTCAGGGGTTGTAAGGTGGGCTTCACTGAGGGCGAGAGCCCCAGGGCAAATTCCTCTCCCTCATCACACAGGCTTGAGAGCTAATCTGTTCTTTCATGCCTCTTTTTGTTTATTTTGTGGATTGATTTACTTTCAAATTGTATCTCCCAAGTAAAATGTGCCTAGGACCTTCTAGCATTCCAGTGGTATTCTTCCACAATTCTTAAAACCAAATGAATTATTGTCAACATAATTTTAAAAGCAATGTGGTGTACTTTAAAAAAAAAAAACAGGACATCAAAGAAAACAGAATCAATTTCATTGTTATTGAGACTCTGAACTAGACCCTTGCATGGAGAGGTTTTAGGTGTACAAACCCTGTTCTTGTGATTCCACATGCCTCATGATCCTCTCGTTGTCCCCTACAAAAACTCAGTTTTTACTTCTATTTATGGACTCTGGTTAGTTGGGTTAACTTTACTGCTTAAAAGAATGATTAATTTTTAAAAAATCCCCTCCTGAATTAAATCCTTTTTTTATCCTGTCATACTAATTATTCAAAAGCTTCTATAGAATATTTTTCTACTACTTACAAAGCAGTGTGGTAGATCTTATGGAGAATAAACATGCAGAATCTTTTGCTGCTTTAAAGGAGCTGAAAATTTAGATAAGAAGTTCAGATTGATAACCCTTGAAACATGGAAAAATACAGTTCTGTGAGTTCGATTTGCTGCAGTCTCTTTGGAGTACAGTTTGTTCTTATTTTCCAAAATTAAATTTATGCGTCTTTTTACCCAACAATTGTATTTCTAGGAATTTGTTCTAAAGATGCCAGCAAACAAGATGATATGTGTACAATATTAATGGGAGGAGTCATTTCTTTATTCTCGTATTTCTCTTTTTAACTTGGCTTTTCTGATTTTGTTTTCTGCAGTAGACGGTATAGAGGATGTGAGAAATAAAAGGAGGAAGAAAGAAAAAGTCGCAGCAAGGGCAGGCTTTGTTTAAGATAATGACCGGAGAGGGGCTGATGGTCCTGCAGTGCCCTGTGCCTCTCTCTCTTTCAGAGTGAGAGTTTGTAAGGTGTTAAAGGGAATCAGAAAGCTAAGGGCCTGGCGTTCTCAGGATCTGGTCTTTGAGTCTGTGGCTCCTGGTTAATCTCCTGTTTGTGCAAGGTTTCCTCTTCAAGAGGCTGATTGCCCCTTGATCTAGGATGCGTTGTATGGTAAACAGATTTAGTGGAGTTCATGATTCTGGGGCACAGAAGAAGGTGGGTAAGGGCTGCATCTCATGGGAAGACGTCCTTCAGACTTCTCCTTAAACAAGATGCTAGAGAAGTGACTCTGAAGAAAATGAGGTTTCCATTCTTAGGGAGCTTGTTGGTAGCAGCAGAAATAACTGAAGAGGTTAAGTGTCCTCCAAAAGGGGACTCATTACAGCACAGGATTTACATGACATGATTAAAGAGAAGTAGAGGAAACTCATTTGTAACAATAACTATGTGAAAGAGAAAGCGGTGTATAGCACTATCAAAAGTGGGTAAAGTAAATGAATGGAGAAGACGCCAAACAACAGCCCAATCCTGACTCACTCACACATATTTTATAAGTACAGAAAATTAACTTCTGGCAAGATACAAATGTACATGTTAATGTTGGCTACTTTGGGAGAACAAGACTGGTGGGTGAGTCTAGAAAAGGACATTTATACATCACTTAATGTCTGTCTCTTCCATCTGATTTTTTAAAGCCTTGTCTACATAATTATGTTTAAAGCAATGGAAACAGAAGTTGAATTTCTGGCAGAAAGCTTGCGGAACTGCTGGGAGTGTTTGAGGGCCCTTCCACTATGAATGGAAAAATGCACGATGAGATAATGATTTTTTAAAAATATATGGTGAAGTGTCAAGACTCAGTAGGTAAAATTTTAGGGCTGTGTGCTGACAAGAGTCAGGAGCATTTTGGAGAAAATTTTTGCCTGGGCAGAGTTTTTGTATGAATGAGAGTTAGCTACATGTAGCGGCTAGGATATCTGATATTCACTGAGACTTTACCATGTATGAAGCAGTATTTCAAGGAGCAGACATGGGGTGACATTAAATACACCATATGACCTTGTTATTAGGGGCAGTATCATCCTATAGGTATAGAGCTTGAAGTCTAGACACACAACTAAGGAGTGATGGGGCGAAGATTTAAACCAGGGAACAGTCAGCTCCAGAGCCTGCACGTGGGGCACTGTGCTGTCCCGACTCAGCTACAGTTAACTAAATTAAATCATAAAATGTGCAGCATGAGTTCCTTAGAAGTTAAAAGAAAGGAAATAGAATTATCCTGTATTTAATGATAGGCCCGCGAGACAGACCAAACTGTTCACTGAGGCAGGGCAGATGCAGGTGAGACACAGGGTCTTTCTTTAAATTTGTCATGGTTTTGTTCTGCGTATGAGCAAAACAGCTATCTTTGTACAAACTGAGTCCATTGTCTCACAAAGCTGAAAAATGAAAGTGCCGACAAGAAAGGAGGTTTAAGGAGAAGGGTTTATTGGAAATACAAGAAGAAAAATAGTTCCTGGTGGTACATGAAAGAACCTTTTGTATCTCTGCACAGTCTGGAGAAGTCCACATTTGTGATTCCAGGGAAAAGTTATTGGAATTCCAATAAGTAATTCCAATCTACCACTCCCAGTGCAATCCACAGTGAGAATAAAGAAATGAACACATATCTGTAGATATGGGGAGCCAAGGGAGTCCTAAATCCAGTTAGAGCAATGGCTAACTGGAACAAAGGAATCGACCCAGGGCCAGACTCAGGTTTTACTAACTCATGAAGAGGGCAGTGGCTCAGGGATGAGTGACTGTGAGAATGGGGAGAAGAACGTGAGTGCTGTGAGCGGGGCTAGGGAGGGGCTGAGGCAGCACCCCTGCAGTATGCAGAGAGAGACAGACAGACAGACAGAGAGCTACAGAAAGTGTAATCTACGTAACACAGTTTGGGGGAGTATCTTGTGTTTTGGGGTCAGTGCTTCAGCTTTGATGTGTAGTTTTCTTGCCCTGAGACCTCATGGCCTCTTTCTCGAGGCTCAATCCCAGCAGTGTGGTGCGTCACTTGGCCTAGCTCACGCATACTAGTTGGAAGCTATAGGGTTGGCATCACTGACCTGCCGCATTGCTTTAACGACTACACATCAGCACCTGGTTAGACCCATTTGCATTGTTTAAAGCCACTTGAAGGGATAAAGAAATATCCTAGCCAGTTCCATAAATGTCCATACATGAAGTCGGGTCCAGGTTTAGTCGAAATGCAGACACACGCTCTTCTTTCAGGGAGCGCCGTCGTGGTGGACCTCCACAGGTGTCCAGGAGGAGACTTAAGTGCTTTGCTGGAGCATTTTGTTTGTCTTGGTTTTATATGGTTAGGCACAGCATGGCAGGCTTTGTAAAGTAGAGTTTTAAAAACTCAACTACTTAAATTACTCAGTTCAAATGAAACTGATTGCTTTGCATTTTTAAGGTCCTCATAGTCCTCAGACTCCAGAGGTCGAGAGGAGTTGTTTCACTAACTTAGCATGTTCTACCTAAGAAATTTCTTTCCTGGGAGAAAGGGTTCTCACTTACCCATTCTTCTCCTCATTTTGTATCTTTTTTCCCCTATGTTTACTTTTTATATTTTAAAGCTTAACTAGCTGTGTGGCTTGAATTAGCTCTTAACTCTGTATGTGCTATTTCTTAGTATCCTGCTGACTGTCATAGGCCCATCCCTTATTGACTGCCTGCTTAGACGCTAACTAAATCGTCTTTTACGTCCCCTACCCTTTGAAGAAGGATCCCTCACTGCCATTAAGGAAGGTGGACGAAGATCTCAGTCTAGCTTCTTCCTGCTGGAATGGGTCAGCATAGGGTCCTGCAGTCAGGAATTTTTCCTGGAGAGCTAACTGAAAGGGCCTTCAGTAGAACCTTTGCTGAGTTTCAGCAGCTCTGGTGGACCTTCAAAAGGTGTCTGTCACATTCATCGCTGGCTCCATCTGGTTAACCATTTAGCGTTTGACAGCCTCTAGGGGAGAAGAAACAGATTGTATCAAGAGATTAAGAATGTGTAGCCTAAACATAAGAACCAGAATAAAAAAGGCAGGTTGGGGCGATTACGGGAAGGAACTAAGTCTACATGCTGTCTGTAAGCAACTAGAGTAGAGATTTAACCAGCTAGGTCCTAGACTTGCCTTCTCATGGAGGTTATCTGTTAGTCTCCTATTTCTTTTTTATTGTTTTAAGGTCTTCTTCCACCTGATGTGAATTATTTCTCCAAAGATAGCAAGTTTCATTTGTGAGTGTGCAGTTTCCTCCAGGTTCAGCCATAAGGAGGTTGAGAGCTATGTAGTTTCAAAGGACTATTTCCTATAAGGAATTTAAAGATGCAGGCTGTGCCATTACCCTTCCAATATATCTTTTCGGTCATACTTTTCTGTTGGGTATCTAAGACCAAGTGAAAGTAACACCTGTGTTGTAAAAATTACTTTCTTCCCATAAGACAAAGGCAGTTAAGGCTGTGCCATTACCCTTCCAATATATCTTTTCGGTCATACTTTTCTGTTGGGTATCTAAGACCAAGTGAAAGTAACACCTGTGTTGTAAAAATTACTTTCTTCCCATAAGACAAAGGCAGTTAAGGCTCCTCATGGGTTCCTTGTGGGGTCATGTGCAGAGACCCTTAGCTCTTGTATAGCCTTTTGCTCTGCCAGAATGGGTCACAATCTTTCTTGACCAAAAATTGTCCTCTATTAGAAGCATGGGAAATAGTTCCCTCTTTTGTGATTAATTTTCAAAAAAATTTTCATCATTTTATATGTCTAATGTCTAGATGTAATGTATGTTGGGGAGCACTTAGTGTTTGGTATGTATTAAACTTATATAGCCTTAACTCTGTAAACTTAGCTTTAAAGTTTAGATTCACAATGTATCTTGTTTTGTATATATATATGTCTCTAGTCCTAGACAAGCAGGGTGCATTATAAACTGAGAGAATAGTTGTTCATTTAACCAATCATAAACTTATAATTGAAATGATTTTATAAGTCAATATTTAAATAATCCCTAAGTCTTAAAACTTTTTTTTTTACCAACTAAAAGCCTAGCAATGAAAAGCAGAAGAAGTTATTCTAGTAAAATATAGACATTTTTAATCAAGTTTTGTCAGTTTTGCCAACAGCATTTTAATATCTTAAGAATTTGTTGCTTTAGGTAGAAAACTTGGACAAAGGATATAGCTCAGTGGCATGGCACTTGCCTGGAAAGCATGAGGTCCTGAGTTCAATTCCTTTACCAATAAATAAATAAATAAATCTAGATAGAAAACTTTTAACTTCTTAGTTATAGCCAACTTAATTATATATTATTATAATCTTTTAATAACATTTGTTGGCGTGGAGCACATAAGACTGGGGAAACCTGGAGCAGTTACCCATCAGCAGAGAAAGCTGAAGCAAATTGGTTCAGGCAGCTGCTTTTCTAGCCACAGAAGTGAGTTTTGTCTGGCAGTATTCTAGGCCTAAGGGGCCCCAAATTCTTTATTTATCTCAGCAATTACTTTAGATGACTCATGAAAACCAAACTACAGCATAGTTAACATTTTTAAGATCTATATAGATTCATATATATATAGATAGATAACCTATAAATAGATGCACTTATAATATACAGTTAACATTTTAAAATGTCTCTAGTAAACATGTATTATCTATAATATACAACATAAACATATAATGTATTATCTATAATTTACAATATATAATATATACTAATATATAATATAGATTGTCTTCCATATAACCAAGGAAAAATTCTTAAATTATTATACACATGAAACAATGTACTTTGATTTATAAAATCCAGTACTTTTAGATATGTATTACCCTGACCAGCTAACAATCTGGATGAAAACATGTCACCAACTATAAGGGCATCTTTACTCCAATCTCACCAAATCAGTTTAAATTAGTCTGGTGTTAAATCATGTGAACAAAAGCACTTGGGCTGATATCTTGACTGTTTGTTTACCTCTTAGCCAATTTAAATAGACCATATTCCTGAAAGTTAGTGCAGAGAAACACACACATTAATCTAATCATACCTAATCTTTATGTTACCCCTTCGGATTTTTATCTATAAGTTTCATGTGAGGCCCAAGCCTACCAGCTTCTATCCTGTAATGTTTTAAGTGATTTCTGCTACCCTAGGAAACCTGTACAACCAATTTTTCATAGAAAGTCCCAGCAGAGCGAGAAGTTTACAAGAATAAAAAATGAAAGGAAAAACTTAGCTGATATGAGCAAAAAAAAAAACCCAAAACAAAGCAAAAAACACTTTAATGAAGCAGCTGTAGGTACTGTCACCAGTTATTAAAACAGGTTGACAGGTAAATGAGCAGACAAAAAAGCAGATAGACCGTGTGAAACAATTACATTTGATCAGAGTGCACTGTCAGACGTATTTGCTATGCTGAATTATAATAATTCTTTTGTAGTTTTAAGTTTGTAACTATAAATACCTAGTCAGAACTTTTGATAGGGCGTATCACAGAACTTTTTAGGTGAGTCATGAAAGAGATCTCTTGTGACAAGTTACACCAGTAGGAGTCAGAAGGGGGAAAGGGCATCCGTGCCAGAACTTGGAGTTGAGGGGAGCTGACTGTAAAATGGTGAAGGACACGTGGCAGCCCTCTGTTAAGGGACCAAAGTTCCTCCTCTGGCAGCCTACACTGAAGCCAGGCTGCAGTAGATGGAGAAATGAGACACTTCTTCAGAGTTTGAGGATCGCATCTAGACTAGTTCTTAAGACTATACCCCAGAGGTGAGTCAGAGGGAACAGAAGCCGTGAGACCCAGTGTGGGCCCTAGGGAGATGTTACACCCACCCAAAAGACATCTCTTAGGGTGACAGAACTCCCGTCAAGGCAGTCCCACAATATGCAGGACTCTTTGGGGCCATTCCCTGAACATAGAAGATCTGCGACCCACACAACTGAAGACAACTTTGCTCTGGGTCCAGCCATGGCTCTGGGACCCCTATGGCACTAGAGCCACTGTCCAGTTGACCAGGTCAGACCAGGTGAATGGGCGTGGAAATCAGCGAGAGACAGCTGTGAGCCAGTGGCTGAATGGTCACAGGGGAGGGGGTCTCACTAGCCTAGCGAGATGGGAGACTTGGTCCCTCCAGAGCCTTCTAGGTCAGGAACTTTAGTTGAGAGAGAGAGAGAGAGAGAGAGATTGAGAGAGAGAGAGAGAGAGAGAGAATGGAAGCTGCCAGCCACAGGAAAAGGATCAGCGGAGGGAGGCACTGAAACAGTTAAGCGGGGAATCCTCACAGCGTTTCCGGATTTACCCTGTGTGCGCTGCTGCCGCCAACTGCACTGTGCCTTGAGGGTGAGCTCTGCCTCAAAATAAAAGAAAAGGGCCCCTTGACCTTATAGGCTATAGTGGGCTGTGCTCCCCTTTCCATGTTCTTTGGGTCCTATGAAGGAGAATGGCCCTGACTAGCATCCATCAGCTGTGACAGGAGGTAAGGATTTCCATGGGGAACCGAAAGGAACTCCTTAGCTGGTAGCCTGACAGGCCATCGCAGTCGGGGTCACAGCCTAGAGGCCTTTGAGTCCCTAAACTGCTTTTTGTTCAGTGAAATTATTTGAGCTGTATTGACTCCACCTCAGAAAGACTGATAATCCTCTCTATTTTCATTAAGAACACCAGAGGCTTGGTAAATACCTCTGCAGGTATTATTTCCCAGGGAGGAGGCAGGGGTGTGCATGGAAAGCCTATTTCAACAGTAACTCCTTACACACAGGAACTTTGTCTAGAGGGATGTTGCTGTCTCCCCAAACCTCACTACGCCAAGGGCAGAAAGACAATTAGGACTAAAAGCTTTCTCAGGGCTGGTCATTAGTCTTTATTAGTAAAATAAGTCTCCAAGAAAATGAGAAAGAAAAGAAGGAGAGGCGGGAAGGACAATGTTAAGAGTTGAGAGGCCCTAATAGCCAGAGAGATGTGTCGTCGTTAAATGTAATCACAGTTAACAAAAACGTATTTTCAATGGAGAAGAAAAGGAAAAAGGCAAACACTACTCACTGCTTCTTATCAGTAACCTTGGAACCTCCAATCAGAAATAGCCATCTCTGTATGAACCATGTAAACCTGAGTTTTTGTTTCATGAAGTCAAACAATGAAATCATGGACAAAAATGGGGGAAGTTAAGGGTGCTTATTAGAAATATAAGAAGAGAAATAGTGCCCAGCTGTGAGGGCCCCCGGTGGGTCACCATGTGTGCCCTCGATTCAGAACTTCATATGGCTAAGTGCAGCATGGGGGCCGCTCAGTGGCCCCTATCACAGGTGGCTTAAAGTAGCCCACTGGGACTCAGCTTCTCTCAGCTGGTTACTCAGCATGCTGAGTTTAAAGAAAACTGGAATTTCAAAGAGAAAATGGTTATTCTGCATATTAAATTCTTCAAAACTCAGGAACTTAGAGGGGGAAGAGTTGTGGCTTCCATGTTGCCAGAGGAAGTCTATGCTTGGTCCAAGGTCCTAGTCCACTACTGATTTTTACTGTAATTTCTATCCCCATGACTGGTCAGCAGCTCTGGCTGAGGCCCTTTCATTAGCTAGCTGTCTATTCGTAAGCTAACTAGACTGCCTTTACATTAGCAAAGGAAAAGAAAAAGACCTTCATAAACTAAGTCCTTATCTTCAGTCTCTTATAGCAATGTAATAGCTTTCAAGGTGTAAAAGTGTGCTTTAATCATAGTTTTACTGCATTACTAAATGCTGACTTACCTTAAACAGTTCCTTCCCAGAGCTGGAAGCCCCCATCACTGTGCCATGGTTGTTTAGCTTATGGCTGTGCCTTTCTAGGAAAAACAAAGGGAACGTCACCAAAAGGTTGTAGCTTTGTGTATAAACTCTAAAGCTGGCACTGATGCTTAGAATGGTGAATCCATAAGTAGAGTGGCAAGTTGGCAGATTGTGTCATGGACCTGTCCTCACTGAATGATAATCACCGGAGAGCAGAGCTTCAGGGTGCATCTGGGTGACCCTAGAGACAATGGCTACGGATACAGTTTTCCTAAGGTCATTCAGGGCCAAGAAGGTAGAGCTAGAAATGGTGATGGAGATGTTGAGATGAACAGAAGCAACTCATTTCAATTTCAAATCTGTTTTGGGCAGTCAGGAAATAAAGGATTTATTGGAAAACACTCTATCAAGAGCCAGATGATAAATGTTTTAGGCTTCGTAGACTACTTGAAGTCTTTGGCTACCTCTCTGCCTCCTCTTCCTCTTTCAGTTTTTCCCCTTTAAAAATTGCTCTCCTAAGAAAGCTGCTGCTCCGTTAGGATAGAAGACTCTGAAGGGAAGAGGCACTGCCTTGTCTGTCTGTCGTAAGTCCTGGGTGTGTCAGGGCTTAGACACTTGTCGAGTGAGCAAAATGACTTCCAAATGGATTGTACTGAGCATTGCATAAAAGAAACATAAAGCCAGAATAACAAATCCAGTCCCCTCCCAATGCCCAAGGAAAGCTCAGGTTCCAAGCAAGTCAGGCTTCAAAGGCCCTGGAAAACTCAGTCCTTGAGGAGAGTTCTTGCCCTGTACAGGTCCGAGAGGATTCCTGTAGTGAGGAGACGTAAAAAGTTACCAGAAGCAAAGGGAGCAATGATTTTGTTTTATGCGTGTGGTTGAGGATTCAGATGGCTCTGAATAAATTGATGCAAATCACTTTCATTCCCCATGAAAATAACCATTGGCATGCATCTGGCTCTCAGCAAAATGCTGCACTTAGAAATTTGGCCCCAAATGGTTGATTTCATGAACAGTCTGCTTGTCAAAGCTGTAAGCCACAGTGAAAGCATTATTTTAGCCCAAGTTTGGCTCACCAACTAATGTCTCCTTTGCATTTTTTTTTTGGTTCCTTAACAGGAAAGCAAATGTTTTACCCACTTCCTTTCTTCTTTTCTTTCTTTTTCTTTTCTTTTCTTTTCTTTTTGCTTTTCTTTTTGAACATCAAAGAAGTAAGCCCTTGCTCGCTTTATTTCTTTGACAGTTCAGTGATATCCCGTGATGCCTTAGTGACATTTTGATGATAGGAGTACCCATCCTTTTTCCTCCACACATCAGAAGAAGAGAGAGGAATTGGAGGAAGGAAGTACAGCCCTGTAGGTGGTTGCTGCCAGGCATCTGTCAGAGCCAGAATGGGGAATCAGCAGCCTGTGAAGCGAGAACGGGTTTCACTAGAAAGCAGGAGAAGACCTTGTGTTTGGCAGAGAGCTAATTTCAACTTGAAAGGACCTGGGGGCAGTTTCGAGGGCCTGGTCGAAATTCTCATACCCTATTCTTAACATGGAAAGGTGATTCCCGTCTCCTTGTAGCCCAGACTTTTGGCCAGTTACTATGTCTCTAATTTTTTGAAATGAAGTGCCCATGCCTGTTATCAATACTAAAAGAATAGATGTAAAGTCATCTTTTAGAGTTCTTCTAATGTCACTGGACAGGGTCTGAGGAGGTCCCTTAAAGAGGAAACGAGAACCCCAGCTCACCTCGCCCATGGGGTAAAATGTAGGTTTGTTGATTTATGTCGCTTTAAAGAATTGGAGGACATACTGATGAGAGGCATTGCAAAGGTTTATTAGGGAGGAATTAAAAAGTGCACACTCAGAATAGTGTGTGCACCTCAAGAGAGGTCCTTTATGGTCCAAGGATGGGAGATTTTATGTGGTCTTGGGAGTGTATCAAGTCTGTCTGGTCTATCAGGTCATCTCCTTGAAGTGCTATGCTGAATGCAAACCACTTACATCTGTTTGAAACTAGAGGTCTGGTACCCACTTCATAGTGCTTTGGGAGGAAAAACCAGGCTCAATTTACAGGTGAAAAGCAGGGCCCCAGTTTACAGGTTTGTTTTATCTTTAAGACCCTTGGAAGTTTGGGTGGTGTTTCCCAGAAAGGGAAAAGGCTTTATAACCTTGGATAACTTTATGTCCCAAAGCCACCCTCTTTCTTAGAAGCACAATTTTAAAATTATGATGGTTCTTGTCTCCTTTCTCTCTACTTTATTTCTTCTATCTTCCCTCAATAACATCCTCAGAACTTCCTCCAAGAAACATATATGATAATATTATGAACTGTAGCTCTGGGGTCACAGGCCAGGTAAAATCCTGGCTGGCTATCTTTTCAGCTTGTGCAAGTTATTTTACCAAACTTAGTATTTGCTTCCACCTCTGAAAACTGGGGACTCTATTAGTACATACCTTGCCAGGTAAGATAATTCTTTGGTGTAGCACATAGCACCTACTAAATGCAGAAGTAATGAACTGTTCCAATTTTTTTTTGCAATAAGAGGTTAAAATAGCAAGGGAAAGACAGATTATAGAGGATTCTTGTTCACATTAATAGTTCATTTCTTTGGTGAATGGATCAGTCAATGATTCAGTCACAAGTGCCCACTGTATGCCCATAATCATGGAAGGCATTAGATATAGAAGCATATGAAAGAAATATTTTCTCCCTCTAGAAAGTCAAATTCTCTGGCAGGGGATTCAGTCCAGTGGTTCAAGTATTTGCTTGGTAAGCACAAGGTCGTGAGGTCAATCCCCAGTATCCCCCGCACCGACCCAGAAAAAGGTCGAATTCTCTCCAAAGAGGGTCTGCTCTCCTTTGCAGAGAAAGGGACACCATGGTCGAGGCAGACGATGATGCAGTGCCAGAGGTGAGCTGCCAGCTGCCTCTTTGGTCATGCAAGGGTGGTGGTGGAGGGGGTGGGGGTGGGGTGAGGAACTGAGTCCTTAGCCCAGTGCAGAACTACAGTTTATAAACGGATGGAATGAATGAATAAACCAACCAACTAGGTGCAGAACTTATCCAAAGGAGTGAGGGAAGGGGAAGGGGTGGCAGGAAAGGGGTTGGTAGGCAGGGAGCATGCAAGCAGAAAACCAAGTTAGGAGGCTTTGTCTAATTGAAGGATAATTACAGTTGGAGTGAGCGGCTCCATCTGGCTCTTTGCTCAGAGTCTGCATGCTTTATTTAATTTTCACTACGATCCTTGGAAATAGGGACTGATTTTTAAATCCTATTTATTTTTGCACAAACTCATGTATGTAAAATTTAACTAACTACAGAATTATGGTCACGTAGATGATAATTAGTGCTGTATTGGTTTTTTTTTTCAATGTGTTCGTAAGCATCTTTTTTCCCTCTCCTTTCTTAGCAACTCCTAAATCTTGTTTAGAAATTTATATACATCGTTCCAGCTTTCGGTGTACCCATACAATCCTACCCTGCACGAGTGTCTATATCTGCGTACGTATGTAGACACAAATACAAAGATGCATATAGGGCTGGATGTTTGGGGGTCATTGTTCATTTTATTTAATTGTGATCCTATCACATATTTTAAAACCTATATACCAATTTGCTCATTTGCCAGGCAATAGTTGCAAATTATATGTAGTATCTCACATTCAGGTATTATAGACAGTGACCCAACCCCAAATTTGGCCTGCACTTGTTCTTTTTTGTTGTTGTAAGTAAAGTTTTCTTGGGACCAGTTAAGCTCCTCACTCATTTTTAAATTGTTTTGGTTGTTTTTTTCTCCAAAATGATAAAGCTAGGTAGTTGGTGATTTGGCTCTGTGATCTGCAAAGCCATTTGCTGTCGGTACCATCACAGAAAAGTTTGCCAACCTTTGTCATATTCATTCTTTTTGATGATGTGATATTTCTGGTCTTGATGTAACAGATTTAAATCTATCTCTGGGAATATCACAATTATTGAGCCATTAATAAACAATATTACAATCAATATCCTTGCATGGATACTTAACCTTTAGTGCTATACTTAATTTAGTTTCTAATCTGAATTCGAGTTAACAGAGTTTTCTAAACACAGGAGTAGGACCATTAATTAAAGGATATAAGCATATTTTAAAAAATCAAAACAGATGTTACTATATTACCTTCAAAAATCCTGGAAATACTTTGCATTTTATTGGTGACACCCATAGGTCCATTGCATGGGGGAGGTGTCTGAGGCTCAGTATCTCACAGAGGTAAGCGGAGAGTCGGGACAGAAACGTAGGGCTCTGGGTTTTCCCTCGGGGGTTCCTGAAAGAAAGAAACAGATCCGGGGGACTTCTGAGAGAGCCTGAGTGTCAGTGTGGCTATGGTGTTGGGAAAGGTGCTGGGCGAGGACAAAGAGAAGGGACAGTAGGTCTCCAGTTCGCTGTGGGTCCCAGTCACCCTCAAGGCGTGTTCAGCCACAAAGAGCTGGACGCCTCACATGATTGAACAGGCTTGGGTTGCAGCATTGGAATTTGCACTTCTAATAAGAGCTCAGGTGGTGCCCTGCCTTTGTCCAAAGAGCACACTTTGAGAACTGCACCCTAAAGCGAGTCCGAAGACTTTGCTCCTTGGTGCTGGGGTGGCCAGGGAGGGTGATGCATTCTCTCAGGAAGAGTTGCCAACTCCAGAATAGGTAAGGAGGAGGATGGGAGCTGGAGAGCTCACAGCATGCGCTCTGTGCTTTGATGCTCTTTAGATGGACAGGGCTTCATGCTAAGACCTACGGCTCATCCAGCGAACACCATGGTGCCAAAAGTAGCATGCCAATTCAGGCATAATCACCTGCTTCCTAACCACGGTAGACATTCACAAGTCTTCACAAGCGCCTCAGCGGTGCATGTTTGCAATGCTTTTTGTGTTTAGGGAAGCAAGAACAAGTTGTAAATTGCTAAATTCTCTCATTGGAGAAAACTACATGGGTCCTTTTAGGAAATAATGTCTCCTTCCACACAGAAGGGAGTGCAGCTCGTTGAGCGGGTAGAGGGAAGAGGGAAGGCCACCCTAGGGATGAGTCCGCTCTTCTCCCCAGCCATGTGGTTGCTCACAGTGATCACAGTGAAACTTACTCACCATCGCCCGCATCTCTCTCCCAGAGGAACTGGTTACTGCCACTTAGTGGAGCGATTAGCATTTTAAGCAGTTTGTATTGATTAAATGAACCTACTTCATCAAGCAGGAAGAGTCCCCAAGAACACAGCAAATGTATTTATCTCGATAAATGATGCCCAGCACCAAACTATACAAGATGCATTAGCGAGACCCTTAAGAGGGTGTCAGGAATTTAGATACACAGATCTGTCAGACGGGATGAATGGATTTCATGCGATACAAACTCAGGCTTGATTTGTAGTGTTTTTCAATAAAACGCTGGGTGTGAGATTATTGTTCTCTTTTAAGTGACAAACTGTGTCCTGGATTTTACAGAAGGAACATTTTAAGATTCATTTCAGAACATATTTACTATTTGTGAAATATTCGGAATACTTCAAGTTAGAAACTTGAAATTGTACTTGGTTTCTTTAATACTCTTCTCTAATCTTCTTTTTATCTTCTGGCTTTCTTTCTTGTGCAGAGACATGAACCCAAGGCCTTTGCATCTTTGCATTTTTGCACTGAGCTACATTCTCAGGGCTTCTCTGTTTTTTATTTAGAGATAAGGTCATGCTAAATTCCTACTTGCAATCCTCCTGCCTCAGCCCCCTGGAGTGCCAGGATCACGGGTATGCACCACCATCCCTGACTTGGCATTTATCTTTTTAGGTCATTTGGAAGAGATCAAAGGATTAGGGCTGGAGGTAGAGGTGGCCCCATAAGCCCATGGCATATGGGATAGGAAGAGATTTCCCCTTTCCAAGCCTACTCCTGGCTGTGGTAAACACAGCTCTTCCTCCTTTCCTTTGCTAATTCTTCAAGTTAGTGAGAGGAATGGCATACAAGTGAGAAAGGAGTGTGTGAGTTATTTTGAAATGCATTAATTTTAATTTGCACACCATGTGCATTGCAAATGACACTAAAGATTGCACATTACAAAATAATTCTCCTGTGCTGGTTCAGCCCAGACACCCGATTTTATGTTCTCAGAACAAATACTTTGCTAGATTCTTTTGTTTCCTTGCAGAATATAGATAACATGGTAGGTATAAAGCACATTAATTATTAAAAAATTAATTCACCCTTGAAGTATGAGTGTAGTCGCCCCTCCTTATCTGTAGGGGATATGTTCAAAGACCCCTGGTGGATGCTTGGAACTATGGGTACTTGACCCCATGTGTACTGTTCTTTTTTCTTATACCTGCCTACCTATCATAAAATTTAATCCATAAATTAGGTACAGCAAGAGATTAACAAGTAATAACAATAATATATTATCACAAAAATTATTTAAAACAAATGGATGGTTTATTTTTGGAACTTTCCTTGTACTATTTTGGCACCACACTTGACTGTGAATAACTGAAATTGCAGAAAATGAAATTGTGGGTAAGTGGGGATGACCATACCTCTTTTGTGTCAGGCCCTGCTCTAGGAAGCAAGAACAAGAAATAGTCCTTGTCCTCAAGGAGTTTACTACATTGTCTTGGGGAGAGACAGGCAATCAACAATCAGTAATCAACATATAAATATGTACCAAGAGTTGATGAATGCTATAAAGGAGAAGGTAATGTGAAGCGTGAGGAAAATACCAGAACTTGTCACTGATAAAATAATTCTCAGGTAGAGAGATGAGGAAAGCAAGGAGGAAACTTCAAAAATTTTGCCTGTAATCCTAGCACAGTAAGAGGCTGAGGCAAGAGGATCTCAAGTTCAAGCCCAGTCTGGGCAAAATTAAAAAGAAAAAGAAAAAAAGGCTGAGGTTGTAGCTCAGTTTGAAAGTCCTCAGGTACCACCACCAAAAGAGGGAGGGAGGGAGAGAGAGAAGTTGGGGGAGAAGAGAAGGAAGGTAGGAAAGAAGGAAGGAAGGAAGGAAGGAAGATCTTAGGGTCAGTTGTACTAGGCAGAAGGTTACCTGAATGCAGAGATCCTGAGCCAGCTCTACACTTTCCACGCTCACGTGTAAAGAAGCTGATTTTGGAGCAGATAGAATGAGAAGAGTACAGGTGGTCCCTAGAATGCAGGTGCTATCTGACTTTGAAACCGTGGTAAGGATTTTGGATTTTTCTTGGAGTGAGCTGGGAAATCATTGTAGGGTTTTGAGAAAAAGAGTTAGATGATGCTGACTTCGCCTTTGAAAGGATTACTCTGGAGGCTGTTTGGAGAAGATTAGGGGTGAGTAAGGTCAGGGCACTGGCAAGAAGGTGAATTAAGGGCTCTTCTGTGACCTCAGCACCAAGCGGAGTAGAGTTGTGATGTGGACCAGGATGGCAGTGATGGAGCAGAGGAGATACCTTGGATTCTACGTCTGTTTTGGTGATCAAACCAACAGGATTTGCTAATTGATGATGAAAGGTCTTGGAGAATAAAAGGAGAGGGGACAAAGGAGGCTGCAGGTGCTTTTGCGCTATTTTTTTCCCAATGTTTTTCCCCCAGAGCAACAGGTAGAATGGAAGAAGTATTTGCCATAAAGGGAATAGGCCGGATTGAGTGGGAGGTGAGAAACTGCCAGACTTCGGTGTGTTACACAGGTGGTGTTTACCAGACAGCTGGGCAGAGGGAGAAGTGGGCTGTTACATGAGCACATCTGAAGTTTAGGGGAGAGACTGGATGGAAATACCCATTTGGGCATCATCAGATGGTTCCTAGATTCTAAACCCATCCCAGGGACAAGCTCTTCCCATGTGCCTCAGTAGATAATTGCTGCACTTTTGCTTTTAAAATCATTTTCCATCACTTCACAAAGACTTGCTTTTCTCTCTTTAATGGCTATGGATTAGTCTGTTGCACAATAATGTGAAGCTAAGACTTCTTTGTTTAAGGATAAAAATGAAATTACCAACTCATCTACTTTTCTGATAGAGCAACAAGCACTGAAGAGTAATTTTTGAGTCAGTCCAAAACCCATTTTGATATGCAAATTAAAATTAAAATTTAAAATTCATTTAAAAACTGGGCATTGGAACAGTTGTCGATATAGCAGGCCCCGGAATAAAGATTGTGCTCAGCTGGAAAAAAATGGTGTACAAGGAGACGGAGTCAAGATTTAAATCCACTGTCTTGTCTGGCAGATTTTAAAACACGGTCAAGAAAATAAGCAAAGAAAGTATGGTGCAGTCAAAGATGAACAGTGATATAGACGTTAAAATGACTTTGTGGGGGCAGAGATGGTAGAGCACTTGCCCAGAGTGTGCAGAGTTCTGGGTTCCATCTCCCTACTATGTGCCCCTTGAAAAACAGAACAAAACCCCAAATGAAGTTGTGGAAGATGGCATTATTTAGGAATGTTAGGATATGTTTACAATATATTAAATGAAAAGGAGGATGGAATAATGGTACATTATCCTCTAGTCTATATTGCAAATACATTTCGTATGCACATTTTTAAAAGACTGGAAGAAAATAATAGTATTGTAACATAGCAAATGTGTGTTTTTGGTTTGGGTTTTTTTTGGGTGGGGCATAATGGGTACAAGACTGATTTAAAATTGACTCTAGATTCTTTTTCTATATTTCCTGACCATAATAACAATGTATCAATAGTAAGAAAAAGCAGAATCTATTACATGCTTTAAAAATGAGTAATAGCACAAAAATGTGGACCTCTCTCTGTTTTTGGTGCCAGGCGAAATGTTCCAGTGGAAACACTGGTGTGTCTGCGCATGTGTGAACTCCCTGCCGTGGAATTTGTGGGCGGACCTTGGAGCTTCTTTGGTTTTCTCCTGTTCATATTATTGTCTTTTGCCTATAGTAAGAACCTAACTTGTACTTGTTCCTGGAGATGAGTGCATACCAGCTAGAACCAGCTGATTAAAATATACTGTTTGATTATTTCCTGTTATATGTAACTCTTTTATTGTTGTTGCCTGAAAGCTTTTTAAAGCCTCTGCCTTCAAGCCAGAAGCATGGTTCAATGTCAACTATTTAGGTTTAAAAATAAATATGAATGTTCCTACTATGATCTTATTCAGAAGCTCTTGATAAAGAATACCATGATATAGAGCTAAATATAAATATTGCTCACATTTCTAGAATCCCAAAGTGAATGATGCCTGGTCTAGGAATTAACTACAAAGCGGGAATGATTTTTTTTTTCTTTTTCTCTTTTACTAACAAGATATTAAGGACAAAGAGAGACTAAGTAGCTAGCCCAGGGTCATGCAATTATCGGTGGCAGATTCTCAATGTTAATGCATATTGTAAGTCTGGGCTTTTACCACAGTGAGAAATTTAGCAAACTAATTGGTTCAAAGCTGATAACACAGGACAGTGGTTCTCAAAGTGAATCCCTAGATAATTAATATCAGAGCCATCTGGAGATTTGTTAGGATTCCAAATTCCTGCGTACCAGTGCAGAAACCCTGGGAGTAGAGCCAGGAATCTACATTTTTAACAGTCTCTCCAGATGATGCCTCTGCTTGCTAACTGAAGAACCACTGACCTGGGGTCCAGAACACACAGGTAGATTATGTTTTCAAGGAGAGTAGGTAGGTAGAACTCAAATTCTTCTCAGGATGCTAACTGGAAACCACTGTGAACTTGGGACTAGGATGAAGAGGATGGCGGAGCTCTGAGTAGCAAGAGATGCTGATACCTTGGTCTCATCAGAAACTCTTTCTCTTTGGACTAAGTTGACCCTTCTGACCCCTGCTTTGACCATAGTTGGTGTTTAAAGATATCTCTAGCAATGTGTTGGTTTTATACATATTCTGAAATTGACGATATTCACAGAGTTACATGGGTTTGGGAAGTTTCTCAGGTTAAGAAGGTATCTGGGGGTGGGGGGTGGCCTCCCAACTCACAGCTGAAACTTTCCGTCTTAGTTACTGTCAACATTGCCAAGACAAAATATCTAGTACCCAAAGTTAAAGGAGGACAGGTTTATTTGGCTCACAGTTTACAGAAGTTTCAGTCCATAGTCGGCTGGCTCCAAGGCAGGGTGGCTGGGCAGAGGGGCATCGCAGAGGAGAAACAGTTCATGGCTAGCAGGAAGGTGAGAGCACAATAGGCCTCTTTCTGTCCCTTGTGTTTTATTTTACACAGGATACCCACCCTAGTGCAGGTGTAGCACTCATACCCTTAATCCCAGCCAGAACTGTGCCTAACCAATCAGTGGACTGATTTAGTCATCACACATCCTTGGTCCCAGCCCCCTACACTGCAGATCCAGTCACCTCTGAAAAGGCCTCCTATACCTTCATAAGGCTTTGGGCAAACATCTAGACATAAGCCGTAATGCTTGCTGCCAAAACCGTGTCCTTGTGCAGTCCCTTCAGGTTGACCGAATGGAAAATTCCAATGTGGTTCGCATATGCAACACTGCCACTGTCAGAGACCTCACTGGGGTTACATTCAGGAGCAGTGAGAGAAAGTTGATCAGCACCATGAGAAAGGAATTAGATTTTGCCACTGTGATGATCTCTGCTTCTTTTCGAATGGGTCCAGAGCACTGTCACAAATGCTACATACGGTGCCCATGATTGACTGCAGCAGCAAACAATTACATCCTGTTGTGCTGTTCAGTTTCTCCAAACACAACGCTGTGCTGTAAAAACAGTAGGATCCCAGGGAAGGACAATATGGTGCAGAGTCGCGACTGCCACTGGCGGCTGCTCTGGCTCCTGCCCCTGGTCTCATGCTTATGAAAGAAGCCAGCAGCAACAAATGAGTGAAGAACCTAGAGCCCAGAGATGTGGGTGTCACGTGAGGGGCTGTTGTTTCTCTTCTCCCGCCAACAAGCTGTGCAGAGTAAGCTGGTTCTTGGAGTTTTGCTTTCCTGAGACGGTTGTGGGTCTGATGTTCTCATTACAAGGGCAGAATCTTGGCAGGCAGTGCTTCCTTCTCTGTGAGCGTTGCACGATTTTTGAAAGGACCTGACTGTGCTGTCGACAGTGACAATGATAATATGCTTCGGTCAGTTGTCACCCGGATCTCAGTTTAAATGTTACTTCCTCTGAGACCCCTTGACTCACTATTTCATGCTTTTTAAATAATCTGCATTGTGCATACTACTATCTGGTTTTAAATTTTTCGTGACAACTTTGCTGAGATATAAACATACCATACAGAATTTACCATACATGTACACTCTTTTAACCTGTAAATTTAATCGTTTTCATATATTTAGAGCTGTGACACCATCACACACAGTCAATTGCAGAATATTTTTATTTATTTATTTATTCATTTAATTATTGGTACTGGGGATCAAACTTATGACCTTGTGCTTGCCAGGCAGGTACCTGTGCCACTGAGCTAAACCCCTGGCCCATATTTTCATAACCTCAAAAAAGAAACACAGTCTTCCTTAGTTACCAACCCCCTAGACTGAGTCAACCACTAATCTACTTTCTCTCCTTAAGAATTTGCCTGTTCTGGGCCTTTCCTATAAGAGGATTGATACAATATGAGGTCTTGTGTGGCTGACTTCTTTCACCTAGTGCAATTACCTTAGGTTTGTACAAGTTATAGCCTGTATCAGAGCTTCATTCCTTTGTGAAATGAAAATCTGCTTTTCCTGTTTGTTTACAGTTTTACTGTGTGCCTCTTAGTTCCAACAGGAAAGAGGCTTTCAAGCACACTGTTACAGAGTTTGTGTCTGGATAGTCCCCCTAAAGCCTCATGTTGTCACAGGGCTTTTTCAGAGGTGTCTGAATCTGGAGTGTGCAATGCTGGGATTAAGTGTGCGTGATCACTAATCAGTCCACTGATTGGTTTGGCACCACCCTAAGCTCAGCAGCCTGGATAAAATACAAGGGCCAATAGGATGCTATTAAGCCACTGTGTTGCTTTGGCTGTCTTCTGCTGCTGTGAACAGATGTCCCTCTGCCATGCCTCCCTGCTTTAGAGCCAGCAGATTATGGACTGAAACCTCTACACCCTCCTTCCTTTTACTTTCAGCACTGGTAGGTTTGTCTCAGCAATGAGAGAAGAGTAACTAAGATACCTACGTAGCTCATATCAAGTAGAACTTAAAGTGTGACCCCGGCCTCCTGATCCATGGTCCACTTCTCTGCCCCAGCAGCATGATGCTTTTTGTCTCCCCTGGTTGATTACAGGGGCTGATTGACTGGGAGCACAAGGACTCACTCAGACTGGGTTAGGAAGAGACCTACAAGGATCCTGCTGTATAGGGGAAAGTTCAAGTGCTAAAGAATAAAAAGGCACTTGTCTGACTTCCATGAAACTTAGCCTTCCTTCCCTGGTGGGATCTTGAGCTAATATCGCCCACAGAATGCAATGTGCAGAGCTAAAGTTCCCTGCTATTGGATTGTCCTAAACAACTGTGCATACCCTCCCGAGCAGGTCCTTCTATCAGGGCTACAGTCCATCACTTGAATGGCAGAGCTCATTCTTACTACTCCGTCACCTCAAGCCGCCCCAGCAGATTCATTTGGCCTGGACCTGAAGTTTCAGTGTGAATTCAGTAGTAGGTTAAAAGTGCTTCTCATTTGCTCGATTTGTAAGAATTTATTGCTGAAAACTATTTCTTGCCCTTTGGTTGGACAAAGCCTGGTTTCATTCATTTACTCATCACACATTTATTTAGTCTCTGGAGACCCCAGTTAGGTGTCAAGAGACCCAGAAATGAAAGCTATAATTCCTTCTTCATAGGAGATATTGGTCCACAGTAGGAGGCAGGCTACTTTAGCAGCTATTGCAAAAATGAAAAAATGATCAGAATAAGTACAGCACTATGAGATACCTGGTAGGAGCACCTGCTCCTTTTCAGAAAGAACAGATGTAAGGAAGATACGTAGGGAGATGGTTTATGAATGGACTCCTGGAGGGAGTCCCTTAGGCATTAGCAAGGTTTGATGCGGAGAAAGCTCTCAGGCTGGGAACAGAGGTGCAGCAGCTGGACTGAGTGGTGTAGGGGTGAGGGCCAAGTGGTGTAGGGGTGAGAACTAAGTGGGGTAAGGGTTTGCCCCAGGGTGCTCAGGAGACTGGGTTAGATGCTTAACAAGTTCTTCTGAGCTTTGTGTTTCATGATTCTGTTCAGTTTACTGATGTGGGAAACCAAAAGGAGTGATTTAGGATTTTGATGTGGTTGTTGATCTTTAGAGTTCCAGGGCATGCATTTGTTAGGGGAGGAAGTGTGAGTCAGGTACCATATACAGTTTGTTCCATTATAACGTCATTGCTGAATTCCCACAGGAGTCAGACCCATTTGGTAATTGATAATTCAGTCATTCATTCTAATACTGAGGCTATGTTGGTGTGCACAGGGTTTTCCCAGGGTGAAGGAAATCCAGATAAATGGGAGCAGAACTGTAGCCTTAACCTGGAAAGGAAGACGCCTTCAAATAAAGGCCTGCACAGTGGGCTCTTCCCACTCCAGTTTAAGATCAGTGGAGAACAGACTCCAGGGCTTTCTCTGTGAAGGGGTGCATTCCCATCTTGCTCAGTCTTGCTCATTGGGCTGCACAGCCATTAGTGTCCACCTTTTTAAAAAGAGCCCTTCCTCCACCTCTGTGCCCTGGACTTTCTCAAGCCAACTATCTGAGCTGCTTTCCTATTGCTGGGGCAGAATCTCAGAGAGCCACAATTTAAAGGAGGCAAGGTCTGTGTGAGCTCATGATTTTTAGAGGACTCAGTCCACAGTCGGGAAGCTCCATC